>JAPMOQ010054390.1:553525-578997 GCA_026543055.1 Argiope trifasciata
TTTTTTTTTTTTTTTTTTTTTTTTTTTTTTTTTTTGTCGAAAAGATAATACTTACTCCTCCATATTCATCAAACTGAATTTTTGGATTAGAGCAATCAGCCTATAAAAATGAAGGATATATATTGTAGAACATATTAAATAGAATAACTGATTAATGATAGTGTAAAAGTAAGAATCTTCATTTTTTAAAATATTATCTGAAGTACATTATTTAATTACTAAAAAGAGATATTTTAAAAAAAACAATATCCTAGCAAATTCAAGAATCTGAAACATTTTTTGATTAAAATATACAATTGCATAATTTTATTGCTAAGATTTTAATTTCATTAAAATCAGAAAATTAACAAAAATCAAATAGTCAGTGATGTCTAAGTTATAAAAATATATAATTTTTTTAATGCTGAGGCTTAACAGATTTAATCTTATAAATAGGACTATCTAATTTCCCTTGATTTTTTAAATATCAGGGTATAAATAAATTAAATTAACTATCATTACTCATTGTGTTTATAACTAGAAAATTTTTAATTCTTTTTCTTCATTTTTTTAATTCAAAATTTAAACTCAAAGCTTTAATTTTCTAATACATATTAACTATTATATATTGTAAACATCTAGATAAGAATATAGTTTATGAAACTTTTTTAGCCAAATATTCTGCTATAATAATCCTCATCTTTATCTGTGGTGCTGTTTTGTAAACTACTTTTAAATATTATAAATTTATATTTTATGTATTAACTCAAAGCTCACACTCTCTACTTGAATGGTGCTATAAACAGCTGCAGCAACATGATTCATTGATAATTTAAATAGCATGACGTATATATAATCATATATATATAAATAATGCATCAAATTTATTTGAAGTTCCATTTTCTTTTATAAGGACATATGCAAATTTCAGAGAGAGAAAAAAAAAATGTGCTGCCATGTTAATGATAGTTCTTATCACTAAATCTAATAAATAATGTACTAAAGGTTAGCAATAAAGGAGTAATGCTAATATTCAAAGCTTGGTGATGATTGGGGATTCATACATAACCAAGCTTCATTGTTGTTCATGTGTTATTACATTCATTAAAAAATTTAATGAGAGTTATTCCTTAAAATTTTACAAGTTTTTACATGAATACTCATTAAAAATTTTTTATTTTTCTACAATTTAGAATGTTAATATAAATATCCAAAAACAACAACTAGTCATTGTTGAGGAATGAGAGGGTATCTGTAGTTGAAAGCAACATATTTACAATAACACATTGATGATAAATTCCTTAGAAAGGATCTTAGCTATGTAGTTTTATCAAAAAACATATCTGATTTTGATGAAATTCCTTTAGATGGAAAAAAAGGGCTCTTAGTTCAGTATGATATTTGACTTTGAAATTCTTCATGACTCTCAATTATCATCAAAAGCCATAAAATAAATAAATTTCACTAGCAACGAGATTGAACTTATTTAAAATATTCAAACAAAAAACAAAATAAAATCAATAAAACTGGTTTAAAAAATGCTGATAATACTTGATAAGAAAAACACACTTTTTTGGAAGCAAAAGTAATCAAAAAGTATAACTTTTTATCAAATTTAAATTACAGTTTTCTGAAAAAAAGTTTTTTGCAATACATATATGTACGAAAAGATAAAGAAACCGTTGAATAATATCTTTATTGATTCTACATCACATTAGAATTAAAGTTAAAAAGTAAATAATCAAATACAACAAATTTATAGTATATACTGCAGGATTATATATTGCAATACTATGTATATAAAGGGTTATCTTGTAGGATTATAAAAGTCCAATCTAATATAGTAAAATGCAGCCAGCATATATTCAGGAATTTTTAGTATGGATGGATTAGCATTTTATATCAAATTTAGTTATTAAAATTTATAAAAATAAGGGTTTTAACTTTAATTTATGAAAAAAAAAATAATGTAAATTACTGATATATGTATTAGAAGTTTACATCAATCCCTACATATATATATATATATATAATTTAGTATTTGTTAATATTTATGACATTTACTTTACTTGGCGATTTTCAAATTATGCCAAGCTTTATTATGCATAGAGAAGCCATCTTGGTGATATTTCTCACTTTCTTGGTGAAAAAAAAAAAAAATGGAAATTATAAATACCAGCATGTATTGGTAATTTATTCAAAACATTAATAACATAAGGTTAAAATATTATTTCCCCATTTGGATCCTTTATTATAAAAGGGTATTTCATATCTCACGTGCAATGTATACTAAGGAAAGTAGAATTTGCATATATTTTATTCCCTTTTTATTGTTAGTAAGGCATATTATTAATTTGTCACCCTCTTATCACATAAGAATTTCAATTAATGTACTAATATTTTGTCTCTAAGATATCTGCTCAGATGGCACTGGAGACATCCATATCCTTCAGAACAGTGTCACTGTTGATTTTCTCACAGAAATAACTTATTTTCACAAATACATAAGATAAATTATATTTACATATTAATCACATGGCAATGATTAATAATCAAAGATGCCATTTTGATTTTCACTAGTGATTATCAAAGTTATATGTTTATTACATCCTATTAGTACAGTCAAAATCTGACAATGTTCACCAGTGACATTTGTTTTATTCACAAATACCAAATAACCTTTTAAATCAAAAAATATTTCCTTTATTTTAAACTATTAATATTTAGATTAAAGATAATCTCCAAATGATGCTCTTGCATCATCCTACAATATTTCCTCATTATTAATAACTCTATATATCTAAATACATTTTAAATGCATATGAAATTCTACTTTTTAAAACACTGAATAGTATTAATTTTGTATTAAAAGTAAAATCACAAATAAATTCGGTAAAAACAAGAACAAAAAGAGGATCTCAATTTGAGCCGAAACAAGATAAATATCTTAGGTTCAAATAAAATCTACTTAATTTTCATCAGAAGTATTTGATCATCATTAAAAGAAGAAGAAAAAATACTCTTAAAATAAAGGTATTTAACAACAATCTACATCCAACATATTATTTTTGTAAATAATAAAAAATTGCCATACATTTTTTTTATGTTCTTCAATTGATTTTAACATTGAATCTGTCAACTTCACGAATATAACAGATTTATTGCACCTATTCTCTTCATCAATGGAAAGACTGTATCTTTTCCCCTCCACCAGCGAATCCATCGCTATGCTGTAAAAAAATTTGTTTTAAGCGTAAAACAGAATTGATATTCTTTACATTTCAGCTCAGCAGCAATCTTTTCCACATTCCGTACAGAAGATGACCATTTACCATCTTAACATGCGCGCTCCTCGCATCAGCTCCTAATTGGTCGAACTGGAAAATTTTGTCTTTATTTTTATGTTTTTCTTCGAATAAAAAAATTATGTTTAGTCTTTGGTTACAGAATATTCATGAATATACTCATTGTTTATTTGTTTTTCAATTATTTTTCAATTTATACTTCCTTCTGAGAAGTATAAATTGAAATAATAATAATTTTTCATATCTGCCCTGCAATAGAATCAAAGGGCTAGAACCGGTATCATTTATTGACGGATACACTAGAGCCCAGTATGTGGTCCTGCAAAATATAAATTACTGCCATATTAAGCATTGAAAATAAAAGTGATGAAATTTGCACAAGAATTACTGTATTATTTAGTTTGTACTATGTAAAACGGATAAATGGTTGTAAATTGCTACGTGAACTTTTTTGCATCTTACGTCATTAGAAGCAAAGCCAATCTCATGTTATGCACGGCATTTTTATCACACGGCAAAAACAGACAGGCGTCTACATCTGAAATTGAGACGTGTCAATCTTAACTCTCATTGGTTATTTAAGTCACGGAACCAAATGCGCAGGTTTCGCTTATCATTGCGAAATACAACATTTTTGGCAAAAAAGCTTACTGCTATAAATTTTAAAAAAATTCCAACCGCCCCTCCCCACTTTTTTTTTTTAAATTATATACACAAGTGTTTATTTTAAAATAGTATTAAAACACAATGAATGGGAACCATCAATTGTGGTTTTTTAAATTATCAGAATGCTTAGTAGATGCGACATGCGTAATGTTGATTTGTTTGGGTTAGGTGTTTTTACTTAACAAATGGTGTCTGTTATAAATGACTGTAATTGAAAATAAAATTATATCGTTTTTTATTTTAGCAAATGCTTTATTTGTTTAATAAATAGAGTATATATATATATATACCACCTAACATGTAATTAATCCCTAAATTACACTTTTAATACTTTTGATTTTAATATGGCTATGTGTAGTAATCTAAAATACTTTAGTATCTATTTTTAACACATATAAAATGCAGGGATTTATATTTTTATTTAATAAAAATATGTATACATATTAAAAATTATAATAAGTTAATAAAAATAAAACTAGTAATGAGAGTCTTAAATTCTATAACAATCAAAACATAAATCAGAAAATACAAAAATACAATATTATCCCATGAATATATGGTAGATAAGATATATGGTCTAAAAATATTAAACTTTTTTGAACATAATTTTTTTAATCCTGTGGTGGGTTTTAAAATGACAAAGAGATAAGAGTAGAAACTCAAGTGTGATAAAAGTGTTTATTCCTTTTGGATTAAGAAATCAAATTATCAGATAGTTTGTTTGTTTTTTAAGAAATTTCTATGATGACTGATAATCTGCCACAAACTATAATATTTGTTGGTGGAGCATGAGCTGGTGAAAAACTCTTTACACTACCAAACATTACCATAACTTTTTAAACAATTATTCTAAAAGTAATATTCATTTATATTGTGAATTCAAGGAAAAGTTATTTTCCTAACAAGATTTCAACAGCAAAGATCATGAATTGCTTAATAGCTGAAATAGTTGCACATAATCAACACTCATTCCCTTTCTTAGTTTCTTTGATGGAAGCATTCTTCTAGATCATGAATGTCATACATTTTAGTCTCTTAAAGTTAATTTAAATAAAACTCATTTACAGCTTCAGTAGGAAACAATTTTTAATTATATTTTTACAGTTCAAATTAAAACTTGATAAACTTTAAAAGAACATAAACTCATTCTGCAATGTGCTTTTTGAAGGATATCTATAACTCTCTAGATGTTTCATTGTTCAACTTTATTTTATAAAATAACCTGGTTTTGTGTACATATGCCTGAGTATTTTCCTATCCTACATGACTGGTGCCTCCAATTTATTTTATTATGATTAAAATAGGTATTTTGCTAAAAATTCATCAATACCAGATTAAAAAGAAATATATTGAACACAAAACAGCAGCATTATGCAGTGATTAAGTTACTACAATCCATTATTTTTCCCTATAACAAAATGCAAGTTAAAATTTGTGATTTTTAGAAGTTTTATCTTCCTTCATTATTATTATTTTACAAATGCATTGGTATGACAAAATTTCACCTAGTTTCTAAACACTAATGATTATACACATTTCAAATAATTTTTAAGACCGTCAAGATTGCTTTGGTGATTCTTTAAGTTAATAAACTCGATTCTTTGAAAATGTCACTTTAAATAAAAACTAAAATAATAATAAAGTTTTTTTAAAAAATAAAATATACAATTTTTGTATTGAATCCCAGACCAAATCTTAATTCTATAAATTTCAACTTTTGATTAACTGCTTTCATAGATAGACATAATTAGAAAAATGTGTTTTCTGGATACCAGAATGTGGTGATTCACCAAAATCTCAAGGTTGAATTTTTTTAATGATTGCTTTTTGAATATAAGAAAATAAAAAAGATGAATTCTAACCATACAATTTTGACTCTGCTAATTTAATAAATTTGCAATAGATAAATATAAGACTATTATTTGTCACTGAAAAAGCATTAAAAATATTTAATATTTATTTTTTAATGGAAATGAAATAAAGCAAAAGATACAAACAAGTTTCTTTATTTAAAAATCAAACTGTGAAAACATGTGTTATGAAGAATGTTACAAAAAATATCAAAATGAAAAAATACAGAGAATAATACACATATACTTCATTTAAATAATAAACAATTTATTCTTATACGTTTATAAAAATTAGCAACTAAATTTATTCTCAACATGCATATCAGTTTAACAATATGCATGGTCTAAATTTCCCTCATTTGTACTAAGTTCTTCTTTTAAAAGAATAGACTTTTTTAATACAGTTTCCACAGAGGTAGGGTTGGATAGCTTCACTTTTTTTGCCAATTTCTTCCTTTTTATAGAGTGAAACCATTTTTGGGGTATAATTTTTTTATTCAAAGGTTCCAATTTAGTTTCTTTATGCTCTGTAGTAATGTGATTGAACTGCAACAAATGTTCAATTGGAGATGCATGATGATTTATTTGAATACATGCATTATCTGTTACATTTGAAATAAGTTCTGCTTTTGCATTTAAAGATTTCAGTCTTACTTTCATTGTTTCAAGTGAATTATTAATTTTTTGTTATTTGAATTACTTTTAATTAGATTCGATTTAGTCAACACATTTACATTATTATTCAAGGGACCAGTAAATTTATGTTCATTGTTTAATAAAATTGACATTATTAATAATATGCAACATTATTTAATAATGTGATAAATATGTTTGCACACATAATTTAGAATAGCATTATCATGATATGTGCAAGAGTAGCTATGAGTGCACAACATGCAGCTTCTACAAGATATAATGCACTCATTATCACAAGTGTAAACCTTAGTTATTGGACGTTATCACAAGATTAACTGGCTCGGATTTTGGATTAATACTCAAAGGAAAGAATGATACTCGCATCTTCCAATAGTTCACACATTTATTCACGGCTACTCGTACACAACTGAGCTATGCTTGCTTTCGGTGGGGCAACACACTACGTGCGCGCCACCTATTGGTTACATATTTTACAACTTCTTAACACTCCCGACCTTGAAACCTTAAGGGTTTCAATACAAATATTCTATTACAAAATACAATATTAAAGAATACAATAGTTTTTAAAATACATGATGATATTGATGCAATAAACACAGGAATTATATAATAACAACATTGAGTAATACTACAACTATATTTTATCTACAGAATATTCAATCATTTATGGGTAGAACACAAATATCTCTTACATTTCTTTTAAGTATTTTACCAGTAGGTAGTAATACATTCACTACTCTTACTTTAACATCTTTACTGATAAATAATTCGGATATTCTACCAGTTAGCCACTTTACACTTGGCATATTTTCATCTTTTATTAACACAAGTTCACCTAGTTTTACATTATTTTTGGAAAACATCCATTTACTACGCTGCTGTAGAGTATTCAGATAATCCTTTTTCCATAACTTCCAAATTTGTTGGCTATATTTTGTTATCTTTTTCTACTTGGAAAGTCTATTCTCCGATATATTGATGAGACTAGGCTCAATAATTGAAGTTAAAGGTCTACCTATGAGGAAATGACCTGGTGACAGGGTCTCAAAATTGTCGAATTCGGTTGACAGGGGTGTGAGGGGTCTTGAGTTTAAAACACTTTCAATCTCAAGAATTATTGTGAGAAATTCTTCAAGAGTCAAATGAGCATTACTAATAACACGTTTCAGATGATATTTGAAAGATTTAACCCCAGACTCCCAGAGACCACCGAAATTCGGCGATTTGGGAGGAATAAATTTCCATTCAATATTTTCACTAAGAAGAAAATTAGCTAAAGTTTCATCTGGGTGACTTACCATTTTGTGCAATTTTTTCAGTTCAGAGCTGGCACCAACAAAATTCTTAGCATTATCACAAAATATTTTTGAGGATTTTCTCCTACGACTGAAAAAACGTTTCAAACATGCGATAAATGCATCTGATGTAAGGTCAGATACAAAATCCAAATGGATAGCTTTAGTACCTAAGCATACAAATATACAAACATACACTTTATTTAATACTCCCTTCCGTTGGTTTTTGAACTTTATATAGAAGGGTCCACAAAAATCAATGCCAACATAAAAAAAGGGAAATGAAGTTGTAACTCGTTCCTTGGGTAAATCTCCCATAATTTGACTCTGTAATACAGGTTTGCTTTTAAAACAAGAAATACATTGATATACAACTTTTCTACATACACTTCTACCATTTAAAATCCAAAATTTACGTCTAATGTGATATAATAAAGCATTAGAACCAACATGCAAATATTTTAAATGATAATATCTTACTATAATTACTGTAAGAGGGTGCTTGGCTGGCAGAACAATTGGGTGTTTTTCATTTAAACTCAGGTCTGAATATGTTAATCTGCCACCAACTCGTAAAATACCATTCTCATCCAAAAAACAATTTCAAGATTTTATCTTACTATTAATGGAAACTGAAACACCCTTTTTGAGATTTTTAATCTCTTCTGCAAACTCACTTTGTTGAACCAGCTGAATTACACTCATTTCAGCTTGTTGAAGTTCTTTGATGGTAAGATGACCTGCAAGTCTTTTACTATTTTTAACATTATGTATGAATCTAAATACATAGCACATAACACGAATTATACTCATATAGTTATTACTTATTTTAAGAATATCATCAATCAAAGTATTATGATTGAGGATAGTAAAGGTAAGTGGAGAATAGTCACAACTTTTCTTTAGTTCATCAGAAATGTCACTCGGTGAAACTGAAGTATCACCATTACTCGTATTTTCTGGAAAGTCAACATCTCTCAAGAATTCAGGTCCTCTCCACCATAGGTCACTATTTAATAGAACATCAACACTGACACCCCTGCTTAAGAGGTCAGCAGGATTTTGTTTGCCAGGACAGTGAAACCAGGCACTTGTATCACACAGACTCTGGATTTCAGTCACTCGATTGGCTACAAAGGACTTCCACTTCTTAATGGATCCTTTAATCCAATAAAGGGTGATTTTTGAATCGGTCCAAAAGAAAACTTTAGAAGGTCTTTTGAGATCGACGATTGCCTTAACTTTGCTTGCTAGTCGGGCTGCGAGCAATGCACCAAGTAATTCCAGTCTCGGCAAGGTTATTTTGGTAAGAGGAATAACACGGCTTTTGGACACTAGGAGATTAACTTCAACACTGCAATCCTTCACAACTCTAGCATATATGACAACACCATAGGCCTTTTGACTTGAATCACAAAAACAATGCAGTTCGAAGACATCCGGGGGTTCTTCAATACAACCTAGTACACACCTGGGAATCTGCAGCTCAGGAAGACAAGGCACCTCAGACATCCATTGGCACCACAACTTTTGAATCTCTGGGGGCAGTTCTTCGTCCCAAGAGAGTTTCTTCTTCCACAGATCTGGAGGATGCACTTCACACGAATAGTAAATGGAGTAAGAATACCTAGAGGATCAAATATCTTTGATATTGCACGTAGGAGGTAACGTTTCGTGTTCTCGTTTTTCGATAGACTATCCATTAAACTCTGCATTCCTACGAGCAGGTGATCTTTAACAGTATCCCATAGCATCCCTAAAACTTTGGTTGAATCGGTACTCTGACTAATTGGATTGTCCTGCAGATGAGTTTTTAAACCTTCACGTTTCCACAACTGCATCAGTTCGTCGCTATTTGTTGTCCACTTTCTCAGCACCATACTAGCTTCGGACATTATGGATACAGCTTGCGTAGAAATTTCCAATGCATCTTGCAATCGGCTAGCTCCGCATACAAAATCATCTACGTAGAAAGATCGCTCCAGACATTCTGTAGTGGTCGGGAACTCCTCATGGAATTTTTTCAAGTGCGTCTTAATGGTAGCAGAAAGGAGAAATGGGCTGGATCTTACTCCGAAGAGAACACGATTAAATCTATACACTTGAAGTGTATCATTTTCTGTCCATAGGAAACGCACTGCATCTCTGTCTTTTTCAGCTAGCAATAACTGTAGGAAGGCTTTCTCAATATCAGATGTGATTGCGATTTTGTTCAGTCTGAAACTTATCAGAATGTCAAATATATTGGAATTCAAGTTTGGGCCAGGCCAAAGACAGTCATTTAAACTCAAGTGTTGAAAGCTTTGACTTGAACTCGCGTCGTAAACAATACGCATTTTTGTGGTTGAACTATCATCTCTAAACACTGGCTGATGAGGCAAATAGTAGACTGGTTTGTTCGTAAGCTTCTCAGGATTGGTCACCTTTTCTATTATGCCCTTTTCCTCATAATCACGAAAGGTTTCACGATATTGCAAATTTAGATCAGGATTTTTCTTAAATCTCCGCACAAGGGAATCTAGCCTCTTTTTTGCAACACTGTAATTATCATTAAGTTCATTCCAATTCCTCTTCCATGGTAGTTTAACATCATAACGATTATTTTTGTAGCAAACGGTTTTTTCAAATATCTCTAAAGACTGATCAACCTCATTGCAATTAGGATCATCTTTAATTCCTACTGATTCGAGCTCCCAAAATTTTTGGATTTCATTTCCTATGTCACTACAATCATAAATAAGCCCACAATGAGCTTGTTGTATATTTTGAGGTTTGGAATTTGAAGCACTACCGGTAGCTATAAAGCCAAACACTGAATTATGAAATATTATCTCAGAATTGGGCATTTGAATTTGCCCGGATCTCAAGAGTTGATAGAATATCTCTGCACCTAAAAGCACATCTATGTTACCTGGGCGGTAAAATTCAGGATCGGCGAGTTTAATATTACTCGGTAAATTCTCTTTTGGAATTTGTAATGAATCAATTGGAATCATATTACAAATTTTGGGTACGCATAAAAACTCTAATTTTATCTCGAAGTCACTTCCGTTAGACACTACCGCGCTAACTCTAGAATTCACATTTATTTTGGCATTATTTAAACCCGATACTGCTACGGATATTTTTTCTTTCTTTATTTGCAATAAATCTGCTAACTCAATGGTTACCATCGAGCACATACTGCCACAGTCTATCAGACATCTGGCCTTTTTCAGATTTCCGTAACGATCCTTAACGAATATAATCGCAGTTGAAAGTATCACCGTTTTTTTTTTTTTTTTTTTTTTTCATCTCTTACTTTCACTGCTGCTCCGGAAAATATACTACGATCATTGCACAAATCAAAGCTCACGGCGTTTGGATTGAGACTCGATGACTCATCTCCGTGGCCTTGACCGTTTTTATCCCCTATTTCGCTAATGTTTAGTTTCTCGTTCTCGAAATGAAGCAATGTGGAATGCTTCTTCGAGCATTTCTGACACCTGAAAGTAGACATACAATTTCGTACTGCATGAGATTTTAAACAGTTGAAACAAAGATTATGTTTTTTCACGAATTCACATCTATCTTTTACGGAAAGATTTAGAAATTCAGGACATCTATAAAGTCCATGAAAATCTTGATTCTGGCATTTTACGCATTTAAATTTTAAGTTTTTAGCATTAGATGTAGAAAGCATAGTCGTAACTTTATTTTGAAAGTTATGACTCTTTTTAATTTCTTTTTCTTTTATTTTACTGTTTTGAAGGGTTCTCGCTTGGTTTTGCAAAAACGAAAGCAGTTGATTTAAAGTAGCAAATTCTTCGGAATTAGTCAGTTCTTTTTCCCACCAATAACGAGTTGATTTATCCAACTTTTCGACAATTAAAAACACGATCATGGTTTCTGATAAATTCTCAACTTTATAATTTAGAACTTCTAGAGATCGAACACATTCATTTGTTACATCGATTAAATTTAGGATGGCACTCGATGATTCATTAATACTAGGGTGATGTAGAAGTTTTTTGATAATGGAATTTAATAGTTCTCTTTTATTCGAATATCTATCTTCTAGAAGTTCCCAGGCAATATTAAAATTAGCATCAGAAATAGATATGAATTGATTACTCTTAAAGCCTCATCTCTGCAACTCGCTTTTAGATACTGTAACTTCATAGAATTAGAGATTGCTTTGTTTTGAATTACGCTTGCAGTAAACATGTCTTTAAACATTATCCAGTTTTCGATTTTACCGTTGAAATTCGGGATAGAAAGTGTCGGCAATTTCACTTCTGATAGAACATGATCAACGTCTGAAGAATGTTCAGGATCAGATTTCTTATTTATTTTCCGGTTAACTTTTAATCTTAATTCGTCTATAGAATCGTCTATGATATTTTTCTCTTCGATGAATTCCTCTAATTCATCTGGTTTGCACGTTAAGAAAATTGAGTCAAATAACAGTTTGAAGTCATTGTGTAATTCACTGATTTTAGAGTTATATAATAACACAGTTGCGGAATCTATATCATCAATTATTGACGATGCCACTTTATTTTCAAGCCTTGTCAACGCACTTTTCAAAACTTTCTTTTTGGTTTTTAAAGGCTCCATTTTAAATGAATTTTTTAACTCTTAATCTCAAATTTGAATAACTATTGGAAATATGCGCTCACCTCCGGCTCGACGGACCATCTGGACGTTATCACAAGATTAACTGGCTCGGATTTTGGATTAATACTCAAAGGAAAGAATGATACTCGCATCTTCCAATAGTTCACACATTTATTCACGGCTACTCGTACACAACTGAGTTATACTTGCTTTCGGTGGGGCAACACACTACGTGCGCGCCACCTATTGGTTACATATTTTACAACTTCTTAACAGTTATGGTGTATTTTTCCCCAGAAGAAAGTAGTTCCCTTTCATTATTCTTAATTTCATTAATGTCAGCTTTTGGCTCTTTACTTCATTTATGCCTCTTAAAATTTTCTGTCGCCCTTTTTGTTATCTTGCATTTTAAAACTTTAATAAAATGTGCAAAATTCTTATCATTTACCAGTTTAATTAATTCTGACATAACTTAACTCTTAGTTTTTTTACCATCTAAATAAATATGTTTTAATTGTCTATGAAAATTCTCTACATGCATATTAGTGTTTATTCTTCCATTTTTCGTAAAACAATAAGCCCACATTTCTGTTCTATAAAGATAAAAAGTTTTAAAATACTCTTAAAAGTTATTCGCATTACTGTCCTCCTACAGCATTTCACAAAATGTATTTAACATTAAATTTATTAATATCAAATTCATAAAATAAGGTTTTTAATGTTTAATAGTCATTAATTTGAATTTCTTTCTTTAACGATTTAACATGCTTTTTCCAAGTTTTGTCAATAAGCCAAGCATGTAATAAATATTTTGGGCAAGAGCCAAAGACACTAATCCATGCATTCTTAAACATTATAGCGTTATCACTCATAAAAATTTCTGTTCTTAATTTCTTGATAAGGTTGACTTTAACACACTGGAAAAAGTGGGCGAGTGTTTTCATATCAACGGTCGACAGGATGCAAAAGGAACTCCTTCTTTATATTCCCCAATCATAGGAATAGTTACCAATTCAAAATTATATCCAGAAACCCCATGTGTTGAATCTGCACAAATTCTATCTCCTCCCCCTCAAATTTACTAAGCATATTTTTTTGAAACTCATTCATCAAAACTAACATAAATTTTTTTATTAATTACTTCATGTTCAACATCTTGTCTTTTACAAAAAGGAACAGGGTTATATACTTCGGTTTCATACTCTCAACTCAAACACAGACACTACTTTCGTCATCCTGTAATATTAATCCCTTACTTTGAAGCAATAATCTGAACTGTTTTTTTATATTGTGAATATTTTTTTTAGTAATTAGATGCTTTCTTTCAACAATGTGTCCATCGATTTTCTGACATCTTCAAAAATTATTTTTTCTTGAACTCCATTCATGATTTTCTCTATAAAAAAAGATATATCAAATTAGATACTTAAGGTTTCTAAAAACAGTACTTAAAAATTTGACATAATTTCAATTAAGCCAGAAGGAATAAGATGCATATATTTGACAACATAGTTTTTTTTTTCTTTTTGTATGAGAAAAATGGCTTTTTTTCTTCGAATTTTCTTTAAACTAATATTTATTATATAATTAATATGATTTTTTTCATAATTAGGTTTAATAATAAAATGTAAACTGAATTTTTAATGAAATATATTTCAATGAACCACAGATCTGAATATACGATTAAACTTTATATTAATACAATTCTGTAATATTTAATTTCCCATAAGAATAACCAATTTAACAAAATCTTAATATCTGATGTATTAAAAATGTATGCGTGGGTACTGGGCAAAGCACTAGGTACCAGCTAGTATATATATATATAACTTGTTAAGAAGTGTTTTCTAAATGAAGCATTAACTATAATATCAATACTAGCAAAGAGTTTATTTTTCCCTCCATCAGTAATACTTTCCATTTTCTTTTCATCTTATAAAACATTTTAGCAACATAAATGATATTTTCATTTTAGTAAATCTGTGACTATTATATCTGCTATATTGTTGGCAGGTTTAATGCTTGTCTGAGACAAGAAAATATTTCCCAGTAATAAATGTATACATTGCATTTGTTTCATCTAAATGAATCCTTGACTTGTCAAAAATGTTCAAATACAAGCCTCAAGAGAACACTTCAATATTCTCTGGATTTAATATCAGCTCAAAAATAGAACTTGTGTACTGATTTGGCAGAACCTAGTTAAAAGCAGGGTTGACTTAAAAATGCTTTAAAGAAGGTCAATGGCCCTCATGCTAGCTATAAATTATGATGAATTTTGGGAATTAAGATTATTAAAGCTAAAAAAATTATTCATAGCACAAAAGATAGTATTATTTTAGCTATTAGAACCAGCCACTATTAAATTTTAAATGACAATATTATACAAGTACCATTGTCCTGCAGAACTATAATGGATCTAAATAAAATCTTTAAAAAATATTTGTAAAAACTGAATATTTAAAAAGTATAATAAATGTATTTAGTAGAAAATTGATAATTTTTCAACCGTTAATATCATGTATTGAAATTTTCAAAAAAATTAAAAATAAACAATAAATACCTGCAATTACTTCCCTTCACACTTAGCTATTAGTATGTGACACAAAAGAGCATCATACTTATAATGTTCTGTAAAATATGTTACCATTAAACGACTGCCATAATCTTTTAAAAGTATAGACGATGTCCAATGAAAACCCCTTTTTCTTGTTCCTTATGCTTTTAATTGCTGTTTTCTCTCTTCAACTGTGCTTTGGTACTTGCCACTACGGTTGCAACTGAACATAGTTGGTTTAAAATGAGGGGCTATTTTTTGTGATTAAAATTACATATTTCATATCTGTCCTCTTTTCCTCATTGGCCAACCACTTGTAGAATTCTGAAAGACAATACTATTTAAATACCACATATCAAAAAATCAGAGAGATAGAATCTTGAAAAATCTCAGCAAATGCTATATATTTCAAAAGTATAGTGAATCTATTTAGTAGAAAGAGCAATAATTTTGATTACAAATAGGAGAAGACATTTTTTGTACATACCTGAGCTAACCTTAAATTCTAATTATTAACTTTTTGCAAAATTTTGCAAATTGTGTTTTTCGCACAAATGTACCCTGAAAATGGAAATATTTTTAAATCTTTCAATGCAATTTCGTTTTTGGAACTGAACTGGAAAGTTACTTTCATTGCGGATTTTATGTATCGTAACTAAGTGATTGGACAACGTGTTACGAAAATTTCTTTTCGAAATAATTGCACGAAAAGTATTTGGGTTTTTCTTCAGTAGACGATTTGGTCAGTTGCTTATGGACGCGAGACAAATGTTTATTTAAATACTGCTTTTGGTACAACTTTGATATACACCCCCAAAAATTACGCGCCAAATCTGGCACTCCCTACGGACTTTTTAGGGTTGCTTTTTAGGTAGGATTAATTATTTGTGTTAGCAAGAATCCATCTTGGCAAGAAAAAAAAAGGCGCCAAAAGCAGGTATTTTGCTTGGCGAAAAAAAAGTCGCAAAGTTTCGAATTTGGGGGTGTATATCAAAGTAGTTCCCTGTTTTTTTAAAAAAAATGCGTGTTACATAATTTGCAAGTGCAGTCAATTTCACGTTACCAAGATCGAAAACAAAATCAGAAATAGTAATGACTACCCTTCTTTCAAGACAATATGAATTACTTGCCAACCTTCTATGGTTGTCAAGCTTCAAGTGACGTCAGATCAGCAGCCAATCAGCGTTTTTGATGGCTGCTGAAATAGGCGCTTCGCAAAATATCGTCCTCACTTTCCGTCAGCAATTTTTCGTTTGTACCCTCAGTACCGGTCAAGCAATTTTTTCATATTCGACTACTTTTTCTAATCAGCTTGAAAATGCCGAAAATAGCGACGGAAATATTATCCGCAAACGAAATTCAACCAATCATGTGAAAATTTGAAGTGATGTCACACATGCGACTTCACTCATTGTCGTTTGCTGACAAGAAGAGCGGACGATATTTCGCCGTGTGATAAGGCCCTAAAATGTTTCTATAAATTGCTGTAAAATGTACAGATTTTTATAAAAACGCTCAATTGTTTTTTATTGGTTCATTTTTGTTAAAAGTAAACTTCTGCCTTTGTATTCATCATTATTAAAATTCACTTTTATGTTAGTATCTAGAAGAGCTTAATGGGGCTAATTTATGTGACGTAAAAGTCACGCGTCGTGTACATCTGCGCATGGCATTTAAACCTTCATCCGCAAAGCTTTAGTAGTTGAGTCAATATGGCAATCGAAAGCATTTGAATTATGAAAATAAACATGCATTACTCACCTCGCCTGCGAGCGCTCCTTTCGCGCCGAAATGAAGTTATATCGAACGTATAAAATTGACATTAATGCAAGTTGCTATTAAAATTGATCATTCAGTCATCAACATAGAAGAGAGCCAATCTGAAAAATACCAAGCATTTAATTAGTTAAAATTATTTACAGAATTATATACAGGAGTTTTAGTATGCGAGGGAGCTGTCACACCACTCAGCGCAAAGTTCGCCGAAAAAGTTCCAATTTCGTTTTCCCGAATAGCTGGAGTTTAGTTGTCTCAGTAGCAGTAGAAGTGCTTTCACTGACAGTCTGTCATTAACATTCTCTGTCCAGTATGAAGCGGATCTTTTGTTTACATTTGAAGTCATAACTGAGTGTTTATCTATCCTCTTATTATATGTTAAAAGATGGATATTGATGTGATGCTGGACACTTTAATGTGAAATTGAATAGTGATTGTCATGTAAAATGTTATTTTTAGTTTCTTTTCAACAATCCTGAATTGCACTGTTGGCATTGGAGTAGAAGGTTGTAAGCCTGCTTCGAAGTCAGTGATTTGCTACGATTATTTTGAAGAATTTATTTAATGTGTGCTCATTTACTAAATATTGTAAACAAAAAAAAAACCTATTCCAGTAATTTTTATACTGCGACAGCATATTTGACAAGCAATTTTCTATTAAAAGCTATCAGAAGAATGTGTTAGGACCTAATGATGTTGTGGTGAGATAAAGGTTTCCAAATTAAACAAGAACTACACAAAATATGATGTATAGGATTTTTAGTTGATGGCATTGAAATAAAATGCATCATGGGGTTTTACTTTTTTATTATGAGTATTAAAGTCTTATTTATCTTTTAGTAATTCATGTTATTCAGATATTGCAGTGTAACCGTGTTTAATAACATAAGAGCAATCTGTTTATTTTCATTTTTTTTCTGATAATTATCATTTTTGTTTCTTGTATTTAAACTGAAATTGATTGTTATACTGTCATGATTTATCATTGTGGACCTCAGTATATTCTTTTTTAAGAAATACTGATATTTTCATTGAAAATAACTTTCCATATCAGCATTTATTATATATTTTTTCTTTCCAATTTCATTGCTACATGGATGCTTCACTCTTTTTTTTTTTCTCCCTGCTTATTTAATATATCAATGTTGAATCATAAAATTCCGTAAAAACATGTTTCTTCCAACTCCTTTTTATATCCTATTTAATTTCTATATGTATATATATTTATCATGACCTTACTCGTGTTTATTAAATTTTCTGTATTGTATGTTCTTTTTATGATATTCATTCAGTGTAGCTTCAGCATTTTAAAATGCATTTCAAAAACGTTCTGCTTTAAAAGCATATTGCTCGACGTTATGTTTTTATTGGTGATAAAAAAACTGTTTGGTATCTAGAATAGGGATGACGAATATTTTCAGAATGGTTATTAAGTAACCAATATCAGAAAGTCACAAATAACAGTGATCAATACTTTTAAAAGAAGGGTGTGATTAGGGATGACGAATATTTTCAGAACGGTTATTACGTCACCAATATCAGAAAGTCACAGATACCAGTGATCAATACTTTTCATTGAGAGGTGTGATTCAAATCACACCATGGTAAGGGTGTGATTCAAATCGCACCCTTACCATGATCGTATCGTATTGTTGATATTTCAACTACAGCTCTTGCAATCACAATAGAAAGTTACAATAGATACGATCTATCCAATAGAAGCTCTCAAACAGAATTCAGTTATTCATAGGGATAGGGAAAGTCCCTTACACAATGATGCATTTCTTGGAACAGACCTCCCACTAATAGTTCTGGTGGGGCGGGCAACGGAGCCTATTGTTCACATGTAGACACGTTCCTCCTTTCACAAACAGTCGTAGTTCTGAGCTGTTCAGGTCTTATCGCAAGATAATGACTATTGTTGAAAGCAGTTGCGCGGCTGATCTTATTGTACGAAAACAAGGTTTCTTTCGCACTCAAGTCTCCGCAGGAAGATTTAAAAAAAATTTACTGGTATTTAACACTTTTATCGATTTAATGATATCGAAATTTCATATTTGATATCATTAAATCGATATAAACACCATAATTACTATATTTTCATGATTGTAATCATTTGATATTCGTAAAATTAAATTTTCTGTGCTTAATTAGCATGAGAATACCGTTGCTCGGAATGATAGCTCGTGTTTTTTAAAGCTGTTTTAAAACTAAATGGGATATTTTTAATAAATTGCTAATGATAAATTTTTCCTCGTGAATTTTTTGAAACATCTTTGACAATACAGAAACTCATCCAAATGTGTGTGTGTGTGTGTGTGTATATATATATATATATATATATATAATTTATAACAGAAAATCTAAATGCTGGCGTCACGTATATATCAATACTTTTGTTTACATAACATCAATTTTATCAATAAATTGAATTGAATTTTTGATTAATTTTGTTAGGAACGTTAAGAGACTGGTAACATCGCAAAAGTCTTTAACACCGTAAACTCTTTTTTTAAAAAGTTTATCAAAGAACATATATTTCTTAGATAAAGCAACAGATTTATAAAATCTTTTTTTCTAAAAAAAGGAATTTCAAAGATTCTGTATTTATTTTACAATATTTTGAAGCATTTTTTTGTTGATTTGCAAATGAGAATATTCATTAAAGGATAAAACTGTGTGAATAAGTAAGATAGATGTATCTTGTGTAAAGTGCAGCAGGAGTTATAATTCCATGTCTCTATGTACATTCTAATGCAAAATAAACCAGATAAATGCTTCAAAGATGCGTGGGCAATAATTTAATTTTGAATATTCAAAAGTATAGCATTCATATTTATGCCTTGAAATAACAATCTGTTGTTTACTCGTATCAAATAAAGAATTATATATTACTTCACTCATATTTTATTACTGATAGGGGTGTTACTTATGAAACGAAACTACAACTGCACATATATAAGTAGTAACAGAAGCAGTAACAACCTTAAAATTTGCAGGTTCCAAACTGGAAAGCAATTTTTATCAGTACTTTATTATAATAATTAAAAGCAATCTAACAGTCTAATACTACCATTTATCTTTGCAATTAAGGTAAAGATCAATGATAGTGTTTACCTCTCTACTTTCTCTTATGGTTATGTTTATGCAGTGCAGCGTATCCGTATTTCTTTATACTGTTAAATAGAATCAAGTATGCATGAAGCACATCTTCCTATCCAATTAGATTGGAGCGAAAATTGGATACATGTTTGTAATAATGATGTCAAAGCAAAGCAATTTCATTTATCCATTTTTTTAAATGATTAATCAAACTCTCACGAATAGACAGACTGACGGATAATCACTCCTTTTACAAATTATATTAAAAAATTTAATACAATTATATATTTTGATAAAATTACAGGATATATTTAACTTATCTAGTTGCTTTTGTTTTTAGGTATCATGTTCACTTATAACCGATTCTGCAAATTTTTAGTTTATATTTAAAATTTTGACCAATAGATATGTCATCAATGATCACCTGCTCTCCGTACTTTTTAAAAGAAAATTTTAGACATTATAAACTTACCTAAATTTATGTGGAATAAAATACTCTTGCATAATATTTTAAAAGTGGTGGAAATAAACGAGAGAAAAAATTGCGGTAAAATGTCGATTGTTTTAAGTTGTATTAAGATTTTAAAATCACTAGAAAAGTATGCAACAAAAATAAATTCTGGATAAATATCTTTGATATGCATTTACATTGGTACAATTCATAAGGTTTTGAGTTGT
This sequence comes from Argiope trifasciata, assembly GCA_026543055.1. Taxonomy (NCBI): domain Eukaryota; kingdom Metazoa; phylum Arthropoda; class Arachnida; order Araneae; family Araneidae; genus Argiope; species Argiope trifasciata. The sequence continues at coordinate 573,990 of JAPMOQ010054390.1, forward strand.
ATATTTCATTACTTCATTTAAAAACGAAAATGTAATTATTTTTTAATAGAGAATAATGATTATAAACAATATTGAATTCTGATAAAACAGCTACGAGATGTTTTAGGGCCTGGATAATTAATATCTAAATGGCCAATTATGAGACTCTAATACATTTTTTTTACCTGTCCAACCAATTTTCTGACTAATTTTTGCTAAAAATACCCAGCAAAAGTTAAGAAAACAATTCTCCGTGCAACGATTCGCAAAATGATGTTATCAACTGTCGGGGTTTGACTAAACAGAACAGTCTTCTCATTCACTATTCTTAGAATCCCTTAGACTTTGAAGTAGAGCACAATAAACGAAAGCGATAACATTTGACTTGAATGAGCCTGTCCTACCCTTAGGGACTCTTGACCTCTTGTAAATTTGAGGGAACACAAAAACTCGTTTGCAGTGCTTCTCGTTTGAAAAACCGATGCGTTTTTGACACAGGTTTCGCATTCCTAGCTTTTCAGAAGTTTCACATGTAGAATGAAACCTTCCAGATCGAAGATGGTAGTCTAATTAAAAGAAATCTCCATGAATCTCATGGCATCTACATAATTTTCAATAAAAAAAGGATCTCTTTTACAGAATTTTTTAAATAATAAATCGGACAATAATTTAATTTAATTTAACTTAACAACAAAAAAAAAGAGTATCATTTAAGATATACCTGCCCTTCAAATATCCGGTTTAGTCGGTGTCAATAAATGATTAATAAAAAAATTTGAAAAAAAAATAGATTAAAGCAAAATATAATAAATAGAAAAAAAAATTTTTTTTTCATTTTTTTACTACAAAAAGCTAAAAATCTTTTTTTATATTTTAAGCACAAAATTAATTAAATCATTCCTGATGACTGTCATAAAAAGCACAAAATATCGAATTATTTATTAATTTTTTTTACTGGAAAATGTCTCATTGATCGGCTGAACGTTTTTCAACGAGAGCCATCCTCCTGAATTCTGATACAATTAGTTGACGAAACTGCATATCAATGATTGATAACTGATTGCTGCCCAAAGAAAGTAATTGGTCTTGAAATCCTACAGAGAATATCTTCTGGAAACCTGAAATTGTTTCAGACCAATGATATATGTAAAGACGCTGTTATTGCCATAAAATTTCCTTGTTCTGTCATTTTCGGTTTCGCTTATAAGTTTAAATAGAGATGTGAATTTTCAAGCTTATTATTTCTATTACTTAGAACTGTTTATTCAAAAAAATTTAAAAAGAAAAAAAATGAAATTTCTTTTACACAACAATGCACAGAAAAAAAGTATTGGGATTTTGCATAATAATTAATAAAAAATTTGGGAGATTAAAAACAAAACAAGGACTGTGAAATTCTTTTATAAGTTAGATTCGTAAGACATTTGGAATTATTTTTTGTTTATGGAATACTATGAAGTGTTAGAAATGATGCCTTCTTAAATGAATAACTTTTTTAAATCAATTTTTCATATAGAATTAAAAAGTCAATTTTTCTATAAGAATTAAGATTTAAAATGTGAAAGCAGTAGAAAAGTATTATTTAAAGTAAAATTTCGTCCGGCCACTTTTCCCTCCCCCCCCCCTTTTTAAGTGTGTTAAATATGAAACAAAGCAACGTTTCAAAATGCTTGCTGATTGAAAGCGGCGTGTGGATAAAAGGTTTACGGAAAATCAGCAGATGATTTGAACTTGGGAGGTCCGTCCTTTATTCGCCCTTCCCCTGAGTTACTGGGCCCCTTACCACCTTTTATGACTCGACTTCCGGGAAAAAACACTATCTGAAAAGAAGGATCAGTATCTTACGCTTAAATAGGCAATTACTAAACACACGTGAAGACCAATATGTTTTTCCCTCACCAATTTTTCTGATATTTGCAGTTTTATTTTGTTTTCGCCTTTTCAAGTTTTTGTTTGAAAAAAAAAAAAATGTTACCAGAATAATCTTATTTTATTGTTAGCCACATCTTAAATTGATAATTTTTTAAGAATGTCTTAAAACCTGCTGCAGATATATTCGATTCACAAATCTTGATTATGATTATTGTAGATTTAAATTTAAAATATAACTTAGATGACTTAGTGTAAAAAAAAATTAATCAAGCTAAAATGCAAGATTTATGGAGACTATACGATTTTATGCAAAAAAGAGAGTTAATAAAGCAGTCTTAAAAATGTATTTAAATGATAGATAGATACTTATTAATAATAGTATTTGTTGCTTGTAATATGATGCCATTGCATATATTCTAGAAGTTCCGATTGAATGTTGCCTCAAATGTTTTCAAATGCTTTAAATCCCATTAGAAAGATTACTTAAAGCAAATGTCTACACATTAAAACTGGGAATTTAACCTATGGAAAAATTGTGAAAAAAGCTAAACTCCTAAGCGCTTCTACAATAAACTTGTAGAATAAAGCTGTAGAATAAGGTTATTAATGAAAAAAATTTAAATATTTAATAAGGTCTTATTTTAATGAAAAAGCAAACATACTATTCGCAGCATTTTAGTAAATATTATAAAACAATGTGGTTAGTAAAAATTAATAAAAACGCAGAGCAAATAATTAAGATTTTTATTCATTAACGGTTATAAAATATTCTAATAATGCAATTTTTTCGGTACTATGAAATTAAATCAGCTCTATTTATTCTTAAAAATGCACACACAGACACATAAGACAACTGATAGAAGTTTTTAATAGTAGAGCAAAACATAATATCACCCTATATAAAAATTATACAAATACATACACATCTTTTGTTTGTTTATTTGTTTCAAGAATTAAATATTTACCCCTAATTTCGGGGAATAATTTTTAGAATCCAATATCATAACAATGCTTTAATTCACTTAAATATTTTTTTTAAAAAATTCCCGAGATGGGCCGCACTTATTAACAACCCGAACCGTATCAAGAAAAAATTATATATACCTCTGGGTGGTTGAATAATCTGAGTATGGCTTTTCTAAAATTTATCTCTATTCCACAAAAGATTACTTTAAAAAAAAGAAATGGGCTTTTTTCACTTTCCTTCCTTCCCAGCTGTGGGGGGTTAATCACCTAGGGAAGAATGGGTTTCTAAACAATTTCGTTATCTTATCTTCCTCACTTACAACGTCATCCCCCCATTCTTTTCTCCCCAACTTTCTTATGATAGTAATCTGTTTTTTTAAGCAAAACTCTAATCCGAAAAAAGAATAATAAAAGAAAGAAAGACTTTAATTCGAAAAAAAGAGAAAATTCAAACGAAAGGTCCATTTTTCGCACAAATCGAAAATTCGACGCGAGAAGCAACACTGACATTGCTTTCGAGTGGCTGGGAATTAATAAGTGTTCCTACCGGGAGGGAAAGCTGCAGAAGAGGAAAGCAATATCTTGTCCAATATGTGACTCTTCAAAGAAGTAAACAATACAGCGAATGTTAAACAATGTAGGAAATGGAGAAATTCAATTGTAAAAGAAATTTCATTTCAGAACAATGCATAGTTATATTATGTCATCCATCCTAAGAAATTAGATTTAAAACAAGCATTTTCGAATTTTTTTTTTTTTCAAAATAATTCACAAAGAATTTTAAAAAGCCTTTAAAAGGAATATGAAATTAGTTATTCTTGGGATAATCCATTCATCTAATGATTCTTTCTAATTGTATTAAAGAAATAAAATTCTTTTACTAAGATTACATCCATAAAAGTATTATTTTGTATGAGAAATATTTACACGGTAATTTTTTTTTTCAAAATATATTTAACGGAAAAGAATATAAGACCTCTTGGTGATGCAACGAGTGGGAAATAATCACTTCAAAAAAATTGTCCTTTTACTTTATGAACATAAAATTAATCACTTTCAGGTTAATATACCATGAAATCTCATAACAAAAGCTGATAATTCTTCGTAATAAAAAAGCAGAAATGAGATAGAATTATCAAAACTGCATAAATTCAAATAAATTGAATTCCAAGTTTCATTAAAATACTGAAAAATGTATCAAAAAAAATATTTTACTCATCAAGTCGGCTATAAGAAAATATGCTGTAAGTGAAAGGGAATAAAAAGAATCTCAGATTACTGTCAACGAAAACCGCAAATGTTTAACTCCTTGAAAATGACATTGCACTATCAAAACTGAAACGACATCTCTGAAAACCGCAAGAGGGGTCAGGGGGGACGCGTAACTACCCTGAAGATTCTTCGATCGTTGGAATTCGGCTAAAAAAAGGAGTATCGACTGATCCTGACCCTCCAGGAGGTGGGTAGAAAATCCCAGAAACACAAAACAGTTTTCTTTTGTGTCTTTGAACCATCGGGGGGTGTAATCTTTGAGGGCTCCTTCCCTTAACGCTTAAAGGGAAAAAGAGAAATCTGAGAGTGGACTTACAAGTGAACGGACCCGATATTCTTGGAATTATCGGATCGTTGAATTGCATATCACTGAAATTTATCGGAAAGGTGATTTCACCCTTTCCTGTGATTCACAGGAAAGGGCGTAGTAACAATATTGACCTTGACTCATTTTGCAATGCACTATAGATAATTTTTAACTGCTTGTGACGTAATGTTGTGATTGCGTTTATTGTGGTCACTGCTAGAGCCATCTATTGGTGAAATATTGAACTATAGTAAACATTTTAAAGAAATGACATATGTTTTGAATTCAACCTTTTTAGAAAATGGTTTACTTCAATAAACAAATTAAGTATAAAGTTATGAAAAAACCGAATTAAAATAGTAAGCTGAAATAGATAAATTAATTCAATCACACATTACTTAAATTAGTTAATTAAGTTTTAATTAAAATTAATAAATTTAATATTCAATATTAATTAAAAAAATTAATTAATAATATGATTGAAATAACAGATATTTGGAACAGATATTTAAAAAGAACAATAGCAAAATTATTTGTTATTGAAAAAATCGTGGATTATGCATCTCTAGGTGTGATTCAAATCCTTAATGTGACTTATTGGTGATATTTCAA
>JAPMOQ010054390.1:579097-589185 GCA_026543055.1 Argiope trifasciata
CTTTGAATAAATTTCATATTTGATGTAATTATGTAATTATTTTTCAATAGAGAATAATGATTATAAACAGTATTGAATTCTGATAAAACAGCTACGAGATGTTTTAGGGCCTGGATAATTAATATCTAAGTAACCAACTATGCGACTCTAATACATTTTTTTAGTCGTCCAACCAATTTTCTGACTAATGTTTTCTAAAAATACCTAGCAAAGGTTAAGAAAGCAATTCTCCGTGCAACAATTCGCAATGTGATGTTATCAACTATCGGGGTTTAACTAAACAGAACAATCTTTCCATTCACTATTCTTAGAATCCCTTACACTTTGAAGAGGTGCACAATAAACGAGAGCGATAAAATTTGACTTGAATGAGTGGTAATTGTCCTACCCTTAGGGACTCTTGACCCCGCGTAAATTTGGGGGAAAGCAAAAATTTGCCAAACTCGTTTGCAGTGCATCTCGTTTGGAAAATCGATGCGTTTTTATGACACTAGTCTCGCATCCCTAACTTTTCAGAAGTTTCACATGTAGAATGAAACCATCCAAATCGAGGATTAACAAGGTAATCTAATTGAAAGAAATCTCCATGAATTTCAAGGCATCTGCATAATTTTTAGTAAAAAAATCCTCTCTTCTGCAGAATTTTTTAAATAATAAATCAGACAATAATTTAATTTAATTTAACTTAACAACAAAAAAAGAGTATTACTTGAGATATTCCAACCCTTCAAATATCCTTTTTAATCAGTGTTAATAAATGATTAATCAAAAAATAGATTAAAACAAAATATAATAAATCGAAAAAAAGTTGTTTTTTTTTTTTTTTTCATTTTTTTTACTACAAAAGGCTAAAAAAAATTTTATGTCTTATGCACAAAATAAATTAAGTCATTCCTGATGACTGTCATAAAAAGGACAAAATATCGAATTATTTACTAATTTTTTTTTACTAGCAAATGTTTCATTGATCGGCTGAATGTTTTTCAACGAGTTCAATCCTCCTGAATTCCGATAAAAATTAGCTAACGAAACGGCATACCAATGATTGATAACCGATTACTGTCAAAAGAAATTAATCGTGAAATTCTGCAGAGAATATCTGCTGGAAACCTGAAATTGCCTCAAATCAATAATATATGAAAAAAAGCTGTTATTGTAATAAAATTTACGTGCTCTATCATTTTCAGTTTCACTTATAAGTTTAAATAGAGATGTGAATTTTCAAGCATATTAACTATTTCTATTACTTCATACTGTTTATTTAAAAAACTCAAAATGAAACTAAAAAGAAAGAAAATGAAATTTCATTTATACAACAATGCACGGGAAAAAAGCATTTTAATTTTGTATATTAATTTAATTTTGTATATTAATTTAATTTTGTATATTAATTTAATTTTGTATATTAATTTAATTTTGTATATTATTTTGTATATTAATTAATTATTTGGAATACTTTGAAGTGTTAGAAATGATGCCGTCTGAAATGACATAGTAGAAAAAATAACTTTTAAAAGTTAATTTTTCATATAGAATTATAGAACTAAAAAGTCAGTTTTTCTATAAGAAATAAAATTTAAAATGTGAAAGCAGTAGAAAAGTATTATTTATAGTAAAATGTCGTCCTACCACTCCCCCCCCCTTTTTTTTTAAAGAGCGTTAAATATGAAACAACGCAACGTTTTAAAATGGTTGCTGATTGAAATCGGCGTAGGGATAAAAGGTTTACAGAAAATCAGCACATGATTTGAACTTGAGAGGTTCGTCCTTTATTCGCCCTTCCCCTGAGTTACGGGGCCCTTTACCACCTTTTATGACTCGACTTCCAGGAAAAAACACTATCTGAAAAAGAGGATCAGTATCTTTAGTTTAAATAGGCAATGACTAAGCACACGTGGAGACTTCAATATGTTTTTCCCACACCACTTTTTCTGATATTTGTAGTTTCATTTTGTTATCGGCTTTTAAAGTTTTTGTTTTAAATTTAAAAAAATTGTGACCTGAATTAATTTTATTTTATTGTCAACCATATCTTCAATTGATATTTTTTTTAAATGTCTTAAAAACTGCTGCATATATATTTGATTCACAAATCTTGATTGTGATTATTGTAGATTTAAATTTAAAATGTCGTTAAAATATAAGTTAGATGATGTAATGTAAAAAAAAAAAATGAATAACAATAAAGCTAAAATGCATGGTCTTAAGAGACTATACAATTGAATGAGATAAAAAAAAGTTAATAAATTATTCTTAGAAATGTGTTTAAATTACATTTGGATGAATACTTATTAATATTATTAAATTTGTCGCTAATATATGCCAATCCCTAGCGTTTCGCTTATATATGCCATAGCACATATTCTAGAATTTCCAATTGAATGCTTCCTCAAGTATTTTCAGATACTTTAAATCACCCTAGAAAGATTACTTAAAGCAAATGTCTACATTTTAAGTATGGAAATACGCAGACACAAGAAAGCGAAAATGAATATTTATTGCCAAGTTTTCAGCAAGAAATGCAAATTTTTATTCAGAATTATCAAGTGGACTAATATACAAAAGAATAAATTGTACCTGAAGCATAGTCATCAACTGCCCTAAATAATTTGCTTTAAAATATGAAATAAACCCACTACTATTAGTGCTAACTCTATCATTCCACCGGGCAGCAAATCCAATTCGGTTTTTAATCAATAGCGAATTTAGGTATTTCGCAGTCATAGGCAATCGCCTAAGGCAATATACAGAATGAGACCACTTTTTATAATAAATTGGTCAATTAAATTTCATAGTTATTTTGTTTAAGTTAATCTTTTTTATTTCATTAACTGAATAGAAATATATTTCTTTTTATTGATTTATTATGACTCTAGATTTTCCGGCTTTCTTATACTTTTCATTATGCTCACTTATTTAATAGGATATTTGTTGACGCAGAAAAATTGGTCTCAATACTGCTGTATTGAGACAAATTTTAGGTGTCAACAAATATTCTATTAAATAAGTGAGCATAATGAAAAGTATAAGAAACTAACTATGACTGACACACATGATAAAGTGTTACTTTTGCTAGTGTTTTGTAATTTTCAGAATTTGTATTTTTTAGTAACTTATTATGCAACTTGAAAAAGGAAATTCTTTAATTTGACCTGTTTGTGGCCTTTTCTCATCCTGGAGACTCTAGGGCAATTACCTTGCTTGCCTTATCGGAAATATGCTTCTGGTTTTAGTTAGAGAACTGTAATTCAATTTTAAGAGAATCGCATTTCAAAGCAATGCATAAACATATTACATTATCCATTCTTAAAAATTAGATTTAAATATACACTGAAGTAACACAAGTCATGGGATAGCAATACGCAAATATACAGATGGCAGTAGTATCGCAGCGAAAAAGTATAAATGTGCAGTTCGTTTTCCAGAGCTTTCATTTGTGTTCAAGTTATTCATGTGAACAGGTTTTTCGTGATTTATGGCGGCACGACGAGAATTAACAGACTTTGAACATGGAATGTTAGTTGGAGCTAGACGCATGGGTCATTCCTTTGCGGATATCGTTAGTGAATTCGACATTCCGAGATCCACAGTATCAAGATTGTGCAGAGAGTATGAAATTTCAGGCATCCCATCCCATCATGGACAGCGCAGTGGGCGACCACCTGCACTTAACAACCGAGACCGCCGACGTCTGTGTAGAATAGTCTATGTTAATAGACACGCAACACTTCGTCAAATAACTGCAGGAATCAATGTGAGACGTACGAGGGACGTGTCTGATAGGACTGTGCGGCGAAATTTGTCTTCCTTGGGCTATGACAGCAGAAGACCGACTCGAGTGCCTTTACTGACAGCACGACAACGCCTGCAGCGACTCTCCTGGGCTCGTGAGCATTAGAGGTGGGTCGTTCGCGAACGAACGGATCGAAACGAACGGGTCATCTAAGTGAACGAACTGAATCGAATCGCTATCTTCTGAATAAGTCGTTCGTTCGAAAATGGCTGTGTGGACCCGGCTATTCCCGTTTTTAGCTGTGTGGACCTGGCTATTACCGTTCGCGAACGACTGTGTGGACCCGGCTATTCCAGTTCAATTACTGTGCGGACCCGGCTATTCCAGTTCAATTACTGTGCGGACCTGGCTATTCTCGTTCGCGACCGACTGTGTGGACCCGGCTATTCCAGTTCATTAACTGTGTGGAAAAGGCTATTTTCGTTCGCGACCGACAATATGGAACTTGCTAATTTCATGCTTGAACCGCATAGAGATAAGAAGACAGATGTTTGTGGTTATGTCCGCAAAAGAATGTGAAAGCTGGGGGGGGGGGACATTATCACTTAGGAAGACTGGTAGTTGACCTTGAGCTGATTACATGGTGTTTGGCTCTTTTATCACTACAAATTTTGGATACTCTAGCAAAAAGGAAAGCTTCAGGGGAGGTAAAAGTGTTCAACTCGTAGAATCAGAAAGTGTGAGATTTTTTTTCGGGGGGGGGGAGGACGGCGGCATGCAATGTTTTTTATACTAGAGATTTCAGGGAGTTTTAATAGTAAAAGATTTAGGAATCATTTACGACTTTGCTGATATGATACTAAATTTTACTTTTTCTTTAATAATAATACTTTTAAAAAAATATTTCATAAATTATTTATGCTGCAATTATTGTCATAAAATGAATTACGTCGAATATTTTATTTTACTCTTCTTTTTTTTTTTCGTATGCTCTTTTATTCTTACCTTTAAAAATAAGAAATAAATTTTGCATAAATGACGAGCATTGCTATCATAATAAATTATTTATTTAAAAAAAAAATACTAATTATATCTTGTCTATTACTACACAAAGGAGAAGACGAACGAATTAGCATCTAAGGACAAATAATAAGGGGTAATAATATTTATCTTATTAAGCTACTACTTCTTTCAAATGAATCTCCTTATTTCAATGTTGTTTTATCTTCATTTCTGAAAAGAAAATCTCTCGATTAGAGATTTTTTTTTATATAGAACTCAGACATTAATTACACTGCTCTCGTAAATTGCAAAATGTCTTGTTTAATTTTTGATGCTGACCAAGAAAGAAAACGTTCATTAATTGTAATATAGGCTACAGATATAAAATAAATGGTTAAATAAAAAAGGAAAAAAATGTTTTTTTCTCTTATACTGTACTATTTTAACTACATCATGATTATGGGCTGAATATGCAGACACGGAAAAAGCTTTGTCTGGCTCATTAAATAATGCAACATCACTATCTTCCTATCCAAACATTTAAACCTATGTTTTTTTTTTAACTTAGCCTTTATACAAGCAATTTGTTTTAATATTAAATGTTATAAAAATTTACATACAAAACTTTTAAATACGGTTCATCTTCAAAAAACTTGATTTCAGTGTCTCGGATATAAAAAAATTAAATTAAAAATTAATTAAAATTAAATAATTAATTTTTGAAAAATTTTAATTAAATTTTTTAAGCATAAATTCAAAGTTTGTCAGAGCTTTTGGTGCATCAGTGATAGTTAGTGACCGATAACAACAACAACAACAGTAAAAACACACAACTTTATAGTTCAAATTTGAAAGCATGAAAAAAAACACACTTGGAAATAATGTTTTTAAATCTAAAAAATTCTTGATTTTAATTTGAATAAGCCCTAATGCACAGCTTTCAAAAATGGAATGAAAGTAAAAACTTAATTTCCCCTGAATAAAAAAAATCCAATTTTTTTTTAGACGTCTATTTGATTATCTGGACCGGCCTGTGCATACGGTATCAAATCCCTGTATGCAATATTCAAAATTCTCTAGATGATTGACTGACATTGAAACTATAACTAACAGTTTTGGCTCGTGGTTATTTCTTGAGTTGAAGGGTGCTAATTTAAGAATTTGCTGCATTAAATTACACAAAACCCCTTTTTGCATCTTTTTTAAAATTAAATATATGTGCGTTTACTTCCCAGTCTTTTGAATTGTATTGAAGTACAACTTTTTCCGCTAATTAAATAAATTTTCAAAAAGTTTGAAGTACATTTTTCGGTAGTATTTTTAAAATTAATTCAGATATTGCATCTATACATACGCGCATTACGACAATATAGAAAAAAACTTTTGTTTATTTATTGTTTATTATTATTATTATAGGAATAAATGCAATAGTATAGCTCTTAAACAATAAAAATCCAATCAAATTTGTGCAAGTATAAAACAATAGGAATATCAATATTCCAAAAACTCATGGTCTAAGTGAATCCTACTCTTTATTAAGTAGACAAGACAATTGGCATATATTCCAGGAAATAAAAGTAAATAAAATTTAAAAATAAAAGCTGAATAATTAAAATTATGACAAAATGCTAATTTATAATGTTACTTTAAAATTTATTGAAAAATGTTATAATGAAGTAAAATCTCGAAAAACGAAATACTTTTATACTTAGTAAACAGTGGTGAGCTTAGATTTTTACGGAATTATTTAAACGTAATTGAAAACTCCATACTGTCAAAATAACCAATCTTATATTTCATAATAAAATATAAAATAAAAACTGACCTAAGAAACGCTTCTAAAAAAGCATTAAAAATCATTAAATAACTGTGTAATCTCAAGCAGTATAAAAACTGTGAAATGATCAAAAGTACAAAGCCTGTGTCTTCATTCTGTGAGAGGGGAAGAGAATCATTAGTTATCATTCCCCCATTCTCTGTTTTGTGCATACCATCTTCTTGGAACGAACTACATATGGCTAAGTAACAGCGCATGCGTCGAAAAGTACAGGTAGAAGTTGCCTTCCTTTGACACTCAATACAACCGGAAATTTCCGGTTTGTCCCATGATGACGTAGTGAGTCGAAAGCAATGTATCAGTTCGTTCACGAACGAAAGAGTCTAGATCATTCGTTCGCGAACGAAAGAGCCTAACTCATTCGTTCGCGAACGAAAGAGCCTACTCATTCGTTCACGAACGAAAGAGCCTAACTCTTTCGTTCAAAAAGTCCTAATCGGTCGTTCGCGAACGACTTTGAACGAACGGGTCAAGTTGGTGAACGAACGATTTTGAAACGAATCTTTCAAATGAACGAGATTTCCCATCACTAGTGAGCATATCGATTGGTCCCTAGACCAGTGGAAACCGTGGCGTGGTCAGATGAGTCACGATTTGAGTAGTTACGAGCTGATGGTAGAGTTCGAATGTGGCGCAGACCCCACGAAGCCATGGACCCAAACTGTCAGCAAGGCACTGTTCAAGCTGGTGGTGGCTGCATAATGGTGTGGGCTGTTTTTACATGGCATGGACTCGGTCCTCTGGTGCAACTGAACCAATCATTGACTGTAAATGATTATGTTCAGCTGCTTGCAGATCATTTGCAGCCATTCATGGACTTCACGTACCCACACAACGATGGGATTTTTATGGATGACGATGCGCCACGTCACCGGGCCAGAACTGTTCGCGATTGGTTTGAAGAACATTCCGGACAATTCTAGCGCATGATCTGGCCACCTAGATCGCCCGATATGAATCCCATCGAGCATTTATGGGACATCATAGAAAGATACGTTCGTGCCCAAACTCCTGCACCATCCACACTTTCACAATTATGGACGTCTATACAGATAGCATGGCTCAATATTCCTGCAGAGGACTTCCAACGACTTGTGGACTCCATGACACGTCGAGTTGTTGCACTTCGCCTGGCAAAAGAAGGACCGTCACGATATTAACAGTCATCCCATGACTTTTATCACTTCAGTGTATATGTGTGTATGTTGAAAAAAATTGGTATGTCTCTTTTGCCTTAATTTTTGGGGGATTTTCGGGTCATGAGAGGCCAATACTGTTGTACATTGTCCAATTCCTCACAGAAAAAATCCCTTATTTTGAATTCTGGACTGAGAGTGACCCTTGAAAAAGTCTTCAGACAGGATTTTTTTTCTATACAGATTTCTTATAAATTTTAATGCCAATGCTTATTTTAATTATTCTTAAATGCCTAAAAATATAAGAAATTAAAACTATATCTGAACACACTAATGCAGGTATTGGCAGTAAAAAAAATCCAACAATATATAAATGCATTTTCAACTTTTTTATTACAAAACATTCATTATAGTATCACAAGACAAACATCAAAAATAGAACAGATCATATCCAAGTAAAGACAAAGTCAAGAGCATAATCACTTCATAGAAAAATGTGACAATATCATCTTACTTTATCAAGATAAGTTATTACATTTGACACCAATATATATAACATAAAATAAATGTGCTTAAATGCCATATTAAAAATAATCATAATGAAATTTGAATTTTTCATTAAATATTTAGATTGGTATAAAAAAGAAGAAAAATGCATACATATGATTTGGAACATGTAACTGAATAGGAATGTAAACTAAAATCAATAAATCATTTTTATATTTAAACCTTGCTAATTTACAAACTACAGCAAAGGTAATTAGATATTTATTACATAGATTTTATCATGCTCCCAACCAAAGTTGGAAATGACCATTTACATTACAAAAAGATAGGAATAGTTAATAATCATAAAATTGGTCATATGACATGCAAATCCTTTGGAAAATATTCTGCATTTTGTTTCATTCAAAGTAAGGTGCAAAGCAAACTTCAATATTTTAACATAATTAATATAAAAATTATTAATGATTAAAAACATTACATATAAAATTTTTATCTTACTAAGAAAAAAAATTAAAACACCTTAATTAAAAACTAAAGCAATAATTCAGAAATTTTCATTCTAACCACACAAACTATTAAACAATGGACATAAAGTTAACTGCTCTTTATTTAAACATCTTGAAGAATAGATTTATTAAAATATTTGTCAAAATATTAAAATGAAAAATTAATAATTTAATTCAAACAATGATAATTAGGAATAAATTTTAAAAATTTTAATAATTTTAAGAAAAATTAATTTCAAATTTTTAATAGGTTTAGCTCAACACATTAATGTTCTATCACATACCTAATATGATTTCCATTAAATGTGGAATGAAGAGTCAAATTCATGATTACAACTTAGAATTGTGATTTAAAGTAAAATGTATCAACAGGCACTGAAGCGGCTGATTTCTTATGTTTATCATAAGCAGAGATTATTTTTTCTTAGATTAATAAAGATACAAGAACAGTTATTATTATTTTCTGTACCATTGATAATTTTCAATACTTCTTGCAATGACATTCAAAGATTATCTTTAAAGAAAGAAAAAATATCTTCTAATTGCATATATAACCATAACAACTCAATGCATAGAATTATTTAGAAAATCAGCAAGAAATGTGCAATTGGAGAAAAATTAAAACACTTGAAAATAAAAAATTAGAACTGGGTAAATAACTAAAAGAAATCAATACAAACAGATTCTTTCGAATTCGCTGAAAACAAAAATGAACTGAAGTAAATTAAATTTCAATAATATTTTTAAATGTAATTTGAAACTTTTAAACAATATTATTAATAATATGAGCCTTATAAAATATTTCAAACTTTTATTGCTCATCTTATAATAAACAATTATTTAGTACCAGGAAGACCAAACTTAGCTTTCACTTTTTTATTTGGGAATACATTTAGGTACAAATCATATACCGATTACATAGTAATCTTTTTGAATCTTATTAAAGTATGAACTGGTCATTTAAATAAAAAAAAATGAGTGCATTTAGTTTAACAAGTTACTCAAAAAATTTGGAATATTACAGTATTCCTTTTACAGTTTATTAATAATTACGTATATTTTTGAACTTACATTAAGTTTTAACCTTGCAAAATCAGGTCCGAAATGGCACTGTCAATATTAGAGTAGACAGAAAAAAGTTTTAATATTTAGTTGTATAAAAAATGTTTTTGTATGTGAGTTTGAAATTGTATTTTTTCAGGAAAGATACCTATATGCATTAACTTAAAAATCAAAAATATTAATAAATAAACAAAAAAATAAAACAAAAAGCGCTGCTCGAACCTGAGGACCCACAACATACTCGTCAGTCAAATATAGACACACACACACACACACACACACACACACACACACACACACACACA
>JAPMOQ010054390.1:599036-630883 GCA_026543055.1 Argiope trifasciata
TATATATATATATATATATATATATATATATATATATATATATATACTAGCCGCCTTTGGCGACCAGCTGGCTCGCCATGAGTAATGCGTTCTAAAATTTTCAATTAAATCACATATTCATTAGCCAAAATTTAAGAAATAGTTAAAGTTAAAAGATTCAGTTATTAGTAGTTAAAGAGTCGGTAACTTTATTCGAAAAAACTTTTTGAGTTTAATGCTCTAACAATTTATCGATTATGCTTCCAAAATATTAAAAATGTTTTTTTCGGTGATGTTGCCAAAATGTTAAATATGTTTTTTAAAGAAAGCGAAAAAGGGGAAAAATTATTGAATTAATGATACAGATATTACAAACGATTATAGAAATGTGCCATTAAGTCGGGATTTCAATGCATATCCTGTCTAAATTCAACCAGGTTTTCTGTAAATAAAGATAATTTATGGAATTAATTATATATCTATTGCAAACGATCATAGAATCCATTGCCTTGCATTTATTTTTTTAGAAGATATCTCATTTTATATTTATGTTATTTTATCCAGTCACATGCTGAAAGTTGTATTTCTTTAGATTTGATTTGCGATGATAGTTTTTTTTTTTAATTTGAACTTCCGGCATTGTTTTATTTTATTTTATCCAGTCACGTGCTCAAAAAAACATGGTTAAAATATTTCTTTAAAAATTCGTTTAAAATAGAAGCTTGAGTTATACATTAAAACACTGATATCACAAGTTCATCTCTTTTTAATTAAAAGCTAAATATTCATTTTTTAAGGCATTTATAGACTCGTGCTACATACTATACAGCTATTTACTTCATTTAGACTTTTTTATAGATGTATTTCTATTATTAAACAAAGCTGATTTATTTAATTAATAATATTGTAAAAGTCACAAAAAATTCTTTGCATTTTCTTTTTTTAAAAAGAAAAAACATATTTCATATTTATTTCATTTCATGAAGACACGTGCTGAAAATTGCATTTTTAAATGTTTAATTTGCAATAATTATTTATTTTTTTAATTTGAGTTTTTATCTATCTGATGGCAACCTATTGATAAAAGATAATTTTTCCCCTTCCACTCGTAACGTGCTCCTGCAGATTAAATTTTATTGTTTTGTCCGAAATATATTGTTGAAAAATATAGTTGAAATGCTTCTTTAAAAATTCATTACAAATAGAAGCTTAAGTTAAATGTTAAAATACTGATACTATTAGAAAGCTAATTTTTTTATCTTTAAATTGATGTTAAAATCATGTTTATCCGATTATATTTTCGGAAGTTATAGCGGAAAAACGTCGAAATTTCGCTTAAATTTTAATTAATTCAAATTCTAATTAAAAATTCGAAAAAAGGGCTCCGAGGTGCACATTCCCGACCTCCAAGGTATACATGTACCAAATTTGGTAGCTGTAGGTCCAACGGTCTGGCCTGTAGAGCGCCAACACACACACACACACACGCACACACACACATTGAGCTTTATTATAAGTATAGATATATATATATAATTGTTTTTGAGCATTTTGATTAATTATCTTAAGGCTTAGGCAATGGTTTGAAGCATTTTGTAATTTTCTCTTGCTCGGCAGTTTTTAAAAACTCCTTCAATCCAGACTGATACGCAGCAGTCGCAGTAGCAATTTGCCTCTTAAAAATAAGACTTCGTTTCATAGACGTTCATAAAGAAATCGTAAAGCTCATTTGTCAATCTTAAACCTTCACTAAGATTTTTCGAATTAAATGTCACGTTTCCAGTGCTTGTTGAAGCCTCTTCTTCAATGGGTTGTGAATTTAACATTTCGTCCAAGTCGGTTTCAGTCAAATCTTCCTCTTACGATTCAAGCAATTCCTGAATGTCACTTGATTCTATTTGTTCGAACCCATCTCGTCCTATTCCATTCGCGATTTCGGCGATGTTTGCAGTCAAAGTTTGAACTTGCACAGATACATCCTTTTCCGCAGTCAGAGCAGGCCAGTTTTTTTCAGCATGACTTCAATGTATGTGGCTTCAGTTCTTCCAATGATTCTTTTATGTTTACGATGCACTTTGCTATGTCAAATTTCTTCCAGCATTCGAAAACATTCAAATCAGGATTACATTCCATATTATCCAATATGATTTTAAAGGTTCGTCTAATGTAATAGAGCTTAAAGGCCTGGATTATTCCTTGGTCCATAGGTTGAAGCAAAGCCGCCATGTTGGGAAATAAAAATGTCACTTTTATTTTGGATGCATAGTTTCAAGTTCGCTAGGATGACTTGGTGCATTGTCCAAAACTAGAAATGCTTTAAAATTCTAAATTCTGTTTTTTTTTTTTTTTTTTTTAAATAAGTTTTAACTTTAGAAACAAAACAATCCCGGAACCAGTCACAAAAAATAGCGCTTGTAACCCACGCTTTCTTATTAGCACTTCAAAACACTGGCAAGTTGAATAAAGAAACCGCGAATAAAGAAATTTTTAGCCGCGAATATAGGATTTGGGTCGCATTTTTTTTCATCCGCGAATAGTGAAACCGCGAATGAAGGAAGCGCGAATAAGGAGCTTTTACTGTATTATACTTGTTAATAACTGAGATTTTTTTTAATGTGGAGGAAACCAAAGGTCTGCAGGACCCATAAATAAAAACAGTTTAATTTTTTTTAAATTAGGAACACTAGAAAATTATTATATATATATATATATATATATATATATATAGACACACACAAATGACATTCGTTACAAAATAAATACGCTATTTTTCCGTTAGTCGACCGCAAATATTAACTAAACGCGAGTTAAATGTGGAAAACGCGAGCAAAATGTCGGCTAAATGTGAACTAAACGCGAGCCAAGTTGCCAAGCGAAGCGAATGACAAAACAAGATGGTTATAAGAAATTTGGCGAAATTCTACATTATTTGGCGATTTCTCACTGCACCCGGCAAATAGAAAAATACCCAGAATCCTTGTATTAAAAGAAATTAACAAAAACTAATTGCATATATATATAGAGAGAGAGAGAGAATATTTTTGTAACAGGGATTCTTATAATCAGCATTTGCAAATAATCATTGATCATAAATTAGTAGAAATTCTTTTCACTTTGTTGATAAGACTGCTGATTGGAATAACATTGAATGAATGTATCAAGATACAATTATGTGAGAAATAATAAGTATGAAGATTTCATTTAATTTATCTCACACAAATGTCGCAAATTTTGTCTTGGTTAATCTGTCAGAATAAAAACGATTTGAAATAACCAATAGAAATACTTTTAAAAACTAATTCACTTACTTTTTGAAATCCTTAACATCATCATCATCTAAAGGCTTTTGAAATTCTAATAGAATTTTATATATTTCATGCCGTATAGAACGTGTTGATGAAGCAGAAGCACAATGTGGAGAAAGTTCTTGTGTTCTCGATGCATGAGGTTCAGAATCAGTAGGCACAAACTCTCCTTGTTTGCAGACTAGTTCTGGTACTTCCATTACAGTTGTTGGAAGAATGCCCTTTTCATGAGTTTCCTCTGATTTAGAAATAATTGGGGATAAAGAAGCAGTAGGCAAAGAAAGTTCTTGTGCTCTCAGTATATCAAGGTTGAAATTTCTGAAACAATCAGTAGGTACAAAGTCTCCCTGTTTGGAGACCATTTCAGATGATTCCATTACAGTAGATGGAAGAATGTCTTTTTCATGAGTTTCTTCTGATTTCGGCTTAAATGAATTCAAATTCTGATTTTTTTCCAGAGAAATGGTAGTTTCCCCCACAGTTTGAGAAGTATTATTACTTTGCGTCTCTTTTAGAAGAGGTACTTTTACTTTTTGCATCAAAGAAGAATCATCTTTACAGGAAAGAAAAGAATTAGAGTTATTTAAAGACACTTTACTAGGCTTTAAAGTTATGTTGCTAATTGTTGAAGATGGCACAACAGGAGCACTGGTAATTTTCTCTTCTGCACAAGAATATTTAAGCACAGGCTGTGTCATATTTATAACAGTGGAAGTGGAAGGCACATCACTTTTTTCTTCAGAACTGCTCAAAGATAACTTTTTATCTTTGTTTCTCTTATTTCCTCCTTTCTTTTTATGTTTCTTACCAGAAGATGGAGGATATGTAACTGGAATGTCAGATTCCTTGGATTCAGATTTAGGTCTAGGGCAATTCATAGGTGTGGAATTTTTCATTATATATTGTGCTAAAGAAGGAAGGCCTGAAATAAACAGAATTCAGTAAACTATACATTAATCAATAGTATATTTATAAGTAGTCTTATGATACAGTTTCAAAATCTCAATATAATCTGAAATTATGCAATAAAATTATAATAACAAATGCAAGTTCTTTGTGTTTTAAATGAATTTAATTCAGATACACATGAAACTTATATGTTTAGTATAAAAATGATAAAATAAATTAAATCGATAATTTAAATAGCAAAATGAAAAAAAAAAAAAAGTCTTAGGAATTACAAAAAAACATACTAGGGTTTTCTTCTTTAACACTTCTTTCCTTTTTATTTTGGAGAGGCATAAAACAGGCAATGCTTTCATCCACTAATGAGCATTTCTGTTCAAAAATTATTGAAATGTTTAATTATAATAAAGGTATTTCAAATAATTAATCAAGATTATTTGTTAATTTTATTAGAAATAGAATACAAACAATACAAAGAATGACATTTTTATTAATGAATATCATATGAATTTTGAATTAATTTCAATTTAATAGATGGAAAGTAATTACAATAGTTTTATTTAAATAATGTTTGTTATTAAGAAATTATATTTACATGAAAAGATATACATATTGAATAGAGAGACAAAAAACAGTGTAATATGTCGAAATTGAAATAATAGTGTTTATATGATTCAATGTCAATGATTGAAATATAGTGATAAATAAGCCAATGCCATTTTTGTATGGTAGAATGAAAACATTTAATATTCTTAGCAATCAAAAGCTGCAAACATATTTTAATTTATTTTTTAAAAATAGCAAAATATAATCATCTTTTTTTTTTCTTTTTTTTTTACAATATTGATAGTTTAATAGATTTTTGGCAGACACTGTAATAGAAATCTTAATACATTCTTGAAAAACCGAAATAAAAAAATTCTTACTTTCGGAGGTATAAACTTTAGTAAATTTTTGTGTTCTAGATTTGCATCAGTTGGACATGCTGCTTGCTTCTTTCTATAATAAAAATATAAGTTTTTGAAACAAACATTTTAAAACCAAATAATAAAAGTCTAGAAGGTAAAATTTACTCCACTTTTCATTAATTGTACGATCTGCAATAGCAACAAAAAAAGTAACAATTCAGCAGTATTGTAAATATTCTATCTTTGTAATTATCATAAAACTAGTGTCGATGGAGATGCCTTAAACAGATAGATTTTGTTGAGATAGGCAAACTGGTTAACTGAGTTAATCAACCAAATTAATCAATTCAAGGTAATCATTCATCAACTATGTTAATAACTAGTTTGAAACTACATTAAAGAAATACTGTCAAAAAATATCATTGTTCTCTATTAGAGAAATAAAGATTTTTTTTTTAATTGCTGGATTCAACAGGACTTTTTATGAACATGGGTAATTTTTTTCCTTCAAAATTTACAGTTGTTCTTGATTTATACTTAATATTGCAGGATGAAAATCTACTAAAAAATGTCTAACCCACCAAGCACCATATATTAAGTGAATCTGAACTAGTTAATAGTAAAATTAATTTTTTTAAATGTGCTTTTATTCACAGGAATTTCAGAAAAATAATGTGATTCAGATTTTTTTCTTAAAATCACCTGATTTTTCAAATTATAAATATTTTTTAAATTTAAATATTAAAGCATTTCTATTATCTTTTAAACCAATTCATCCTTCAGCCTTTTAATTGATCCCATCTTAGGAAATTAACAAACAATTTTTATAACAATTAAATGTGTTGTTTAACACATTTTTTAAAAATCCATTTTGAAATGCAGGTCAACAGTATTTTAATTACTTGAATGATCTAAGCAAACGTCTAACCTTTAAAAATATATCTGTTAATACTAAAATGATAAAATTTTAAAATAAGTAAATATTATAGAAATAAAAATTAATCAGTGGGATGAAATTTAGCTTATCTAGTTAAAGAATTGAATGAGGATAATAGTTATGATAATGAAGCAATATTTTAAGTAAAAATTTTATGCATATTATTATATGAGTAATACAGAGCAGCAAATAATAGTCTTCAAACAAATTAATAACTAAATTATAGTAACTCTTCACTTTTCTGATAACCCTGTAACCAAAATAAAGAGTACGTGTTTACAAACCTGTAATTTTGCTTCTCGGCACGAATAGTGTCATCGTAGGAAAGAAGAATTTACAGTCTTCTGTATTGGATGCTATCGGGTATCACATTAGTGATCGCATAGCTTGGCGACAAAATGGATAATGCTATACACATCGAGAATTTTCCCAATCCATTCAACTGGAACCGAGTTACGTCCAGATATGCCCTGATTGCCCCAGAAAAATCTAGCCCCGCCTCCCGGGAATTGGCACTCTCAGCTGCGAGTCGTCGTGAATTGAGTACTGGTGAATTGAATAGTGATCGGAGTCGCTGATAAGTAAAGAGTCTTCGAGATGATAGTGAACCAAAAGCGAAGTCAAGTTAGTGCTGAACAGAGCTGTGTGCCCTATTGTCCTCTTTGACTAGTCTTGTGGTAGTGCTTTAGCTGCTCAACCGGCTCAAAGAGACAGTGAAAAGTGCTTCAGCCGTCTGGAGACACCGTAAAGAGAAGCTCTGAATATCCCCTCTTCTGCTGAATTCTGTCTGGCCGCTTTGCGTGCTGTGGACGTTGTTAATGGGATTTTTCCGGTGGGCTACTGCTGTTATTGCGTGCTGTGTGTTAGTCTCGACTGTAAATATTTGTCGTCTTTGTGCTGTCCTGCCTTCATCTAAATAAACGTCGTCGTTCTTTCTTACAGTCTGCTGATTGTGATTTGCACACCATACACCCACAGTACAAACGAACAAGGTGGTAAAATTCATACGTCTATCGGTGAGCACACTAACCCAAAAATGAAACTGGTACAAGGATTTTTTTTGTTTTTTACATCAAAACAATTTGTGTGGGGTTTTAAATCAAATTGCCTTAAGAAAGACGCTAAAACAGCCAATATCTAATGATTGAATAAACGAGGGTAGGTGGGTGGAATTCTGTAAAAGCTTAATCATCAAACTTACATATAAGTGCCAAATTTCTAAATTGCAGATCTATCAGAAAATGATAGATGTTGTCTATCATTTTCTGATAACATCTAAATCGTTAATTTATCAAACTTTAAATCTGATTTGTTGGAAAGAAGAGATTTATAAGCTATACTGGATTGAATACAATAAACAAAAAAGCTTAACATATAAGAATGTTTTATAATATACAAAAAAATGACAGCACTGAAAACTCTTAGTGAATTACGTGATACATTTAAGTGTTATTATTTACAGAATGGCCTTCTGCTATATGATGTGGGGTTTATGAAAACCATTCATTGAAACATAAGGAAAATATTGGTATGAATTTGGGATTCTTTCGATTTGTTAGTCGATGAAGAAACAGTCCTTTAAAAGTCTAAAATATTTATTCCAGAAAATTCCAACAAATTCAAGACTTTGCATGAACCAAATATTATACAGACAAACACAGGCAACACGCATCAATAGCCCACAAGTAGTAATCGATAGCGATTAACAACCACAGCTAAAGTAGCAGGACAGAATTCATCAGGTGGAATGAATGTGCATTTAGTTTTTTTAGTTTAGTTATATTAACGTCCCGTTTAAAGCAACACGAGGGCTATTTTGGGACGGACCTCGTAATTTTGAACCACGGTCAGATGACGAAGACGACACCTGAAGTGGCACCCCCTCACCACACCACACCAACGGGAGGACGTTTGGCCTGACAGATTTAACGTGCAAGAGACCCCCTCACACGACGGATCTTCGGTGGAATCGAGTCTCGCACCTGAAACCCTCCGGTTCCGAAGCCGAGACCTTACCACCAGGCCACCGCGGCTGAATGAATGTGCATAGCTACTCTCTAAGATTTCGCCAAACACCTGCAATGCTACACTATTTCCTCGCTTCAGCTGTTTCCAACTGCCGACTCACTACTACATCACAGGCTACTCCACTCACGATTCGATGCTGCTTCTATAATAAATACCAAGATCTGACACAAGGATCAATTCAGCAAACGCCTGAACTCCACACAATACCTGCGCTTCGCTTGAGAGACACAACTATTCCCCGCTAACTAGCTATGTGACTCTTTTCATGACTGTCTTCAGCTTAGACTGCCGGGCAGATAAGGTTCTGGAACAATCATGCATATCTTGGTTGCTGTTGGCTCTGTCGCCAAAATTCTGGTAGATACCAGTATAATCTATTTTGCCACCAAGATTGATAACTCCGGGATCACTGATTCGGCATCCGATCAGCATCCAACAAAACTGATCGAAAAAAGGTCTTTTGGTGATTGAACTAACCGTGTAGGGAAACAACATTACAGATTTGCAACATTGTTCCTCACTTCAAGGATTGAAGATTAAGCAGTCCAACTACAAACCAATAGCTGGTCAATAATCGATGTGAACAATTTTTGATCCGGCGTTGGGTGACTACCGCATTTTCGGTGATGACATCATTTACTAAATTGGCGACAACTAAAGATAATTACGAACCTTCTCGCTGTTTTTGACTTAGACTTGGCGTTTCGGACTGAACATCCAAATTTGATTAATCTCTTTAAAATGCATGGTGCCCCATGAAGCCAAACATTGTGTCACAACAGAACTTTGCGCTTAATTATTCCAGCCAGGTTGGTCGATTGGTCACTTTGACCTTCAACGAATTAACCAAATATCACGATTATCCAAGCAATGCTTCAGGAGACTACTTAAAAACCAGATATTCGCCTTGGTCGCCAAAGCTTTCATGGGAATATTTCTGTCTATTTCAAGCTCATTCTCGAAACTCGAGAGCTGTCCGCAGCTCTCAATACAGGATCCTTTAAAGAGTGTATCTGCCTTTTCGAGAAAGGTTTATCTGCGACGATGTATTAAGCCGGATACACAGAAGATTCCACAGCTCCAATTTGCATCAAACTTCTATTCAAATCCATAGAGAATTCTTGAATGAAATCAAATGAGACTACAGATATCATTAAATCCAGCAAAGTAGTTTTCATACGTAACAATCCATAAAGAGATACCAAGAGGCTTGTAAATAGATTGCTACTTCAACTTCTGGGATAAATCCATTCCCAACAGGGTATTATTAATTTCTGTGACTTCTAGCGTTGCCACCAACCCGTCCAAATAGGCTCTACATCATTGGCTTCATTCGGAAAAGAGTGTTTAAGCTTTTTAAGACAACCGCAAATTGCTTTTCTTGCAATTATTTGACCTGTTCTTGACACTCCTAATTAAACTTCATTTTATTCTCCAGATCGCTAAGTTCTATTTCAGTGACACCGGTTTCCATTTAATCTTCGGCCTTTTCTTCTCTCTCTTAGCTCCCGAAATTCCTTCAGTTTCTTCTGTGACTTCTTCTTAAACTTGATTATTTCTATTACCCATATTAGAGAGATTTTCTTCTAGAGCTTTTTTCACCAACGAAAGGATGTTCTTTAATTCACTCAGCCCAGCTTACATTTCTTCCCTAAATTTCTCTTGTTCGGTTTTTATTTTCTCAGTCAATTTCTCTTGTCCAGATTTCATCGAAATTTTTCATTTCGCTGAACGAGCTATTTAAAGCTTTCCAGAAGTTCCTTCATTTCTTCTTCCCCTGGTCTAGTTAAGACCTGTTGTATTATCACATGGTAATGCTCTACTGCGCTACCATAGCATCTATGAACTGTGCTTAC
Organism: Argiope trifasciata; assembly: GCA_026543055.1. Classification (NCBI taxonomy): domain Eukaryota; kingdom Metazoa; phylum Arthropoda; class Arachnida; order Araneae; family Araneidae; genus Argiope; species Argiope trifasciata. The sequence continues at coordinate 608,956 of JAPMOQ010054390.1, forward strand.
TGAGTAGAGAACAGTTTTAAAAAACCCCGAAAAACTTTAAAATATAGCTGAACGTTCAAGATAAAATAAGCAGGTTTTATCTTGCATCCATTCCGTTTTTTTTCCAGAACACAAACCAAAACTCAAATCAAAAACACGTTCCAAACAAATCAATTAGGTTACAGTTAACACTTATTAGGTTACAGTTAACAACACTTATTAGGTTACAGTTAATAAAACTAATATTAAATAAAATACAGGTAGACATGACAGACCACTGAATAATCAAATCCCACTTCTAACACCAGTTGTTATGAATCTGAGGTTCTTTTGGTTTGTTAATCGATGAACAAACAGTCTTCTAAAAGTTTAAAACATTTATTCCAAAAATACCAATGAAGATTTCAGTATTTTACACCAACCAAATAGTAGACAGGCACGATTGCATGGAAGAACACAAGAAATACACAGCAGCAGACTACAACAATCAGTTGACCATTAGTAATAATCAATAGTAAAAATGACCACAGTCAAAGCGGTCAGACAGATTTCAAGCAGAAAGTGGGAATCTACGTAGTTATTCTCAACGATTTCTCGAAACACCTGCAATTCTACACTGTCACCTCGCTTTCGCTGTATCCATGACATGCTGAAATGTCAGAATCCCCCAGAAATTATGCATATTTCCCAAATAGATTTTGAAATATTTTTCCCCGGTTCCCTATCATACGATTGTTTACGCCACACTCGACTGACTCCATGTTGCTTATACAATAAAATACGGCGCATGGCTCAATTCAGCAAATGCTTACGCTCCACACAACACTTGTTCTGTAACAAACAGAAAAATCTTTGTTAAGTGAATGTTACAATTCACTTTTTCCCCACATTTATGTCAAAAAATTTACAAAAATATTAAATATGAGCAATTGATGGATTTTGATATTTTATGAAATAAGATATTTTTTGGTAAGTGATATTTTTTTCTAAGAAATAAATGTTTCAAGATATCATCAAAAGTTCATAAGATTCACTTAGCACTGAAAGTGTGTGTTTTTGAACTCCATAACTCAAACTTATAATTCCATAAAATTTTATTAGGGGGGCTAATTTCTAGATACCAAATGAATACAGCAAAACATCTATGCAGGAATTAGATTCTGCAATTAAATTCTGAGAAATTCAACTCCATAACTATTCAAGATTAAAATCTTTCAGCTAAAATATTTTTAATGTAAAAACTATATTTGCATAAAATATTTTAACATTAAATTTATTTTATCACCTGAAACAATTTAAAATAAAATTAGAATCATCAACTGAACAGACAATCTTTAAAAACTACTAATAGATAATTTTACCACTTTATTATTTTACTTTGATAAATTTAGCTTACAAATGCTGCATATTAGAAAAGTTGTTTTTGTTTGAGATAATTATTTACAAATTACAATTTTTTTAAAAAAATTTGATTGTGGTAGAATATTTTGAAATGGTGTAAGGAAAAAAAATCTTTTTAGCTCATTTCTAATTAATATTTGTATTTTAAAAAATTAATAATATTCTTTTCTATGTTTTATGTAATAATTGTGTCAAGTTTGTTTGAATGTGGCCAACTCCTTAGTAGAAATAGTCACAAAGACTCTTACCTATATCACAAAAATACTTCTGTCCTTTAGAAAGTGTTTTTGCATTGAATTAATAAATAGTTCATAGAATGCCCAAACTTTAATGTGCATAAATGGTTAACAGTAACTTCAAATTACAATTCAATACACTAGCATGCTTGACTATCACAGTAAAAAGGTTAAAGTATTTTAATGCAATTAAGGCCAAGACAATGAATAGCCTAATTTTGTAAGAGCAAAAAATTAATAGTACCATTTTAACAAATCCATGGGCTCTTAAATTTCGCTTTCTACTTCTAGCAGCGATATTTTGTCAGGATAGCTTTTCAATTAAAAATAATCACTACTTTCACAGAATACAGATTAAATTTTCCTCATTAGATATTCACTAATCACTGCTTCCATGATTTCATATCCCATGGATATGAAAATAAAAATTAAAACAATGATTAACAAATAAGCACAATTTATTGAAGAATTTTACTGAAATGTTAAAAGTTTACATACATTTTTACAATTATTATTACTTGGTTATTACTGACAAAGAATGCAGCAAACATACACTGCCAGCAATTTTAATCATCCAGTTGGTATCAGTAATCATACTTTGGAGAAGAAGAATATTCTTCTTATAATACACAAGTAATAACATTTAGGAAGGACCTTATACTTTTAAATCTTGATCAAATGATAATGGTTTCAAATTTTAAGTTGAAGATAAGAAGTAGGATTGCCATCTATCTATTCTCTTTAATAGATGTTAGAAATTATTTTTTTCCTTCTAATAAATCATCTAACAATTGTTGCTTAGCTCAGAAGGAAGCTCTTAAAAAGTTGGTTTTGAAAGAAAGGTTTGAGGAAGGGAGTCACGTACTTTCGAACAATTGTTGCATCTTCTGGCGAATAAAACCTCCAGTCATCTTCAACTTCTTTCCACAGTTTGGTTTTCAAATCAAATATTTTGTTATCTGACGATGTTGAAAATGAACCCACCTGATATAATATGGTAAATACATTTGTCTGCTCAATTTCAGAGATACCCTCTAGAAGAAACATCACTAAAATCAGCATACAATGAATCAAGTAAAAAAATGTTTCAATAGAAATATTTTTTAAGGATACATTAAAATATTGCAACCTTTTGAATGCCAGAATTAATATTTGGAGTCCAGTTTATTGTCATGCATGCAATTCTTTGATATGCAAACCTTTTAGAATAGAAATATATATATAAAAAATTTTTTATTGTTTCATATATATATAAATTACAAACAGTTTATATATATTTTTTCAAGCAAATAATAAGCTTCAAATGTTCTTGGAGTTGAGTACTAAAAATTCAAAAGATATAATTAAAATTACAAAAACACCTGCTCTGACATTTTGTATTAATACTGAATTCAGCTGAATAACCAGAGGGGAGGGAAAACATCAATATCACTCTTTTTAATAGAATCTAACTATTTTGAAGTCCTCTTCTTTCAGAGTTATAAAAATAGATACTGATATACAGAAAACAAAGGAATACTTATCCCTTCTGAACATTTAAAACATGAAAGATAACATTAAACAGATACTGTTTAATAAAATTTAAAATATTAGTTAAAAAGAATATATTAAAATATATACTGAAATAAAATATATATTTATATGAAATACATATTTTTTAAAATTTTGAACACATTATTCTTTTTTCTGGAAATAAAAAATAAAGCTTGAAATAAGAAAAATTATCCAGAATATCACAGCCATTTCATATAATTTAAACATTAACTGAAAGTTTAAAAAAAATTGCATACAAATTCAGGAATTTTAAAACAGCAAAAATAGAAAATTGTCACAAATTACTTGAACAACGATTACAAAAACAATAATATAAATAAAGCTATCATTTAAATATGCAGGGTACAAAGCATATACATTAAAATATGAAAAAGTTACCCACAAATTTCACAATCATGCATCTTAAATAAATAAATAAATATTTCTTTACAATGGCAATAATCTAATAATTTAATAACAACTTAAAACTTAATATGATCCAAAATCCTTGTTTTATTATTATAGCATGAAATTTCTATTTAGAATAGCATTAAACAAGCAAAACAAAAAACAGAATATAATATATGCCTACAGCTTCTATTGTATAAATAACTGTATGTATATAAACATTTTTCTATGACATAAAAATGTTACCTAGAAGTGAAAATGTATAAAATTAAAACACTTTGAATTTAACATACCTGTCATCAGCCTATCGAGAATTTCCAATATGAATTTTAAGGCAACAAAATCATTAAAATACCAGAAATTACTCGAACTAAGTAACAAAAACAATAGTATGAATAAAGCTATCATTTAAATGAGCAAGATATAAAGCATATAGTATGAATTGGTTACACACAAACTTCAGATGTTGGTTGGTTATTTTGTATTTTTTTGGCACAAGAGTCATGTTTGACCAAATGGCACCATCCAAACTACATCTTAAATATATAAATATATCTTCACATTGACAAGATAATAATCTAATAATTTAATGACAAGTTAATAATTTAGTATCTTTAGTTTATTGCTATTGAGCTAACTAGAACTAACTTCTACCTGGAATAAAATTACGCAAAAAACAAAAATGTAATATATGCCTATAGCTTTTATCTATTCGTAATTATTCTAATAATTGAGTTTTTGAAGGAATAAAAGAAAACATTTTAATATTTTTGTTCAATAAAAACTTAATTTAGACGCGAAAATGTATAAAATTAAGTACACTTTGAATTCAACATACCTTTTGTCAGCCTATCCAGAATTTCCGATTTTGTACTAGGTTTTAATGCTAACATATGTATGATCCTTTTTCTATTTGATATGAAAGGAACAAAAAAAAAAAAAAACTAATTAATTAATGAAAAAATAAAAGTAGTTAAAATTTTTATATATATATATATTCTTGCAATGAAAATAACTGAAATCTGAATTATAAATACAGTATTATTTTTCTAAACAAATATTATAACTAATGCAAAATAAAAAATATTTGTTATAGGATATTAGTTAGTTTATACAGAGTACCTCTGGATTCATAGGCAAAGCCATAAGGGTAAGTAAAATCCATATAGAGAAAAAAAAAATCTATAGCAAGAGAAAGTTAAATATAAAAAATGTAGGGGAAGAAATGTCAAGGGGGGGAAAACTTTTTAGAAAGCAGATTAATTAAAAACTGAATTTTAGGAAATAAAAATATTGAATTGTTATAAAAATTTATTTAGCTGACATTTTCAAATTGTTGGCAAAATTTGAATGATATTATAGGAGTTTCAAACAATTTTTTGCTGTTTAGAAACATTTTTGTATGATGAAACAATTTATGATATGTGTAAAGCAGATGTGCAACTCTCAGAAAGCAGACATGCACCTTATACACAAAATTGTAAATTGCAATGAGTGAGAGATATTTTGTCCTATGCTTCTAGAATAAAACTGCATCATAAAAATTTTACATGTTTATGCTACCAGCATTGCAAGAGTGGTTCATTTCAACCAAACCCAGAAACTGCTTGCAAAAATATTTCTTGATTTTTCATTTTCATCATCCTATTGCTATGCTTCTTTACATGTACATTATCTATTTTTAAATTTCAGTCTGTTAATTCAGGGATATCCTGAATTTTAAGAAAATTAATTAACTGTTTACATTATAAAACAGCAGACACACATTTATTTGTAAAAGCAAATGAAAGTCATTTCGTAGAATAATAATTTTCAAATTCATAACCAAAAATTGGAACATTAAAAAAGCACCCAAAAATTTATACATCTGATTATAAATTCAATGAATATAAAATATTTTCATTTTAATATATTTGAAATAAAAATTTTATAATATTATTGATAATTAGAAATATATTTTACCAAGAAACAATTTTAACAAATGCAAAAACTTGTACTAATTCTAATATAAATTATCATAAACTAAATATGAAAATTTAGACACTTTGGGGAATCAAATTCCAACACTGCCTTAGATTTTTTTACACCAGGAATTATTTACATTTTCAATTAATGTCAAGAGAGAAATAAGCATTATTAAAAAGTAATAACAATTCATACACTCTTAAACATACCTTAATGGTTGGCTCACAATATCAAAACCCTTATAACCTTTCTTTCTATTTACGGCCATCGAATCAAGTGCTTTCATGACAGTACTTGAGCATTTTACAGACACTTTTTTGGGCTCTATTTTTTGAAAAAAGAAATAATAATGATTTATAGAAATTTTTATAGATATTTTTTCACAATCTAAATAACTTTGTGTCCTGTTTTAATTTTAACGTAGGTAATTAATTATCTAATGCATAAACAATATAAGAAAAATTACAAATTAGAAAGAAAAAAACCGTTAATTAATTGAGACTAAAAAAATGGTGACAGAGAACAAAAAAGAAAATTTTTAATTTCATTTACACACTAGAGAAATAAAATACCACACTGCATATAATAATTAGAATAACATATTGTTGGCATAGTAAGAAGGATTTTAAATTATTATTCTAAATTCTTATGATTATACATTCTTTAACTGACTGAACTTGAACATTAAAAGTTAAAACGTTTTCAGCTCCCCCTTAACAATTTCTTATTTGTATTTATTTATATCTTTTCTATGTTAACCTTGAATAGATTTTACAACATTAAAAAAAAAAAAAAACTATCCAATTTTGAATTTCTCTTACACAGTTGAAATTTCTTAAAATGATACAAGATATATAAATTCATTCAAGTATAGCAGTATCCTCAAGTAAATTGTGATTGTACTTACTTTGAATATAGAAAACTTGATACAGACTAAACTTTAAATCAGGACTTTTTTATTTTTCCTTTCATCAAGATTTTCTAAAATTATAAAAATAACTTAGCAAGCGCTGCCATTCATTTGTACTTTGACAGCCCACCTAACAATTTTCACTTCTTATACAAATTCAGAAATATTATTATTGAAATAATAATAATTCAGAAATAATATTTATTTTCCATTTTTCCAAATTATTTCTTTAAAAATATATCCCACCTTATCTTAATAGCATAAGATACATTCCCCCAACATGAAAATTAATGGAATTTGCTTGTGTCATTAATGAAACACTTAAGAACGGAATTATTTTCGTGATTTATCTAGTTTTTATTTATTTAGAGTTAAAGAAGGCCATTTTTTACAAACAAGATTTTTTTTTTATATCATGAAAATTGGATTCAATGTTAACTTTGACATTCTTTTCAGAAAAAAATCATTAGATGTTTTTAAAAAGTTAAACTCCAGTTCAATGTATTGCTACTTCTCTTGTTTAACAGAGATGTAAATGAGTAAGGGTCCAGAATCAGATATTAAAAATTTTTCAGCAATAAAATAAGAAAGGATCCTAGAGAATAAATGTTATACATACTAGTAATTGAATTTGGCATTCCATCTACTCTGCACCTAATAATAATAATAATAATTGGATTAAAAAGGAAACATTGAAAAAAATTTACACAAAAATCTTAAAAGTAAAAATTTTTTTATTACTTACCGCTCCATTTTCCCTTGATCTGTTATTTTTTATCCAGTTTTTTTCATAACTCTTAATACTTAGTTTAATATTGATTTTTTGATGCTGCACAAGAGCTAGAGCTTGCAGTGTTCTGAAAATCCAATAACTTCATAAAATTATTATTAAAAAAATTGACAACAAAAAGACTCAACTACATCTAAATTATACTTTTATAAAAACAATAAACTGTATTTCTTAAATCTATCATAAATTAATCATTTTTATAATTTCTTTCAAATATATACAAAATTAAAATTTTTTCTCATGCAAAAAATTTCAAGTCAGTATTTGATTATTTCAACTCTGTACATTAAATTTGGGATGAACCAATATTTCTTACTATTTTAAACATTATTCCCTATCTTTATATACCACAAATGTTATATATGAAAAAACAAAATAACAGTAAACATGCAGTCCCATAATATTTATGCAAATTAAAGAAATTTCAGTTTTGTTTTATAAGATACTATTCGTTAAAGACTAAATATTTTCTCACAGATATACATTGCTATGGTCATGAAGATGATTTGCTGATCCCATGTAATATAATTGTAAAAAATATACAAGCCTGTAAGATTTGAAATAGTTGGCTTTTAGTTAATATTTCAAAATATACCTAAATAGAAAAATCAATATTTTAAACAAGTTGATAAAAAATTATATCAAATATAGTTATATTCACATCTAACTATTCAGTACTGAAAACCATATTCTTTTGATTTTTAAAAATAGTTTTGAATAAGAGTTGTATCATGTCAATTTATTGTGGACCGGCGGGAAAAATCCTAATTAGTACAGCGGAGTCACTGTTTCATTAGATTAAAATCATTATCATCTTCGTTCTCGTGGTATGAAAAAAAATATGATTCTGAATACGGTTTCAGTTGAATAAAAAAATAATAATTTCTGACATTCCTTAAAGAATTTTTTTTTTTTAAATGCAACTTTCGGATTTCCCCCTCTTCAACAGGTAATGGCAGCAACAATGGCTGTCATCCACTGTTTTCAGATGTAGAGAGCAAGAATTTTCATCTACAAACACAAGAGCGAGTACACATACAAAAACAAATTGAAGTCTCAATCAATTAGCAATTACAGTGTACTTACGCCGCTGATGTGGAGAATCCCCGCTATACAGAATGATGATTAGGTAAGACCGCTACAATGAGATATAAAGAGAGTGCTAAGAAGTAAACAAGAAGTAAACAGGTTTCTCGGATGATGGATTTACTCATCAGAACGCTGATAGAATTTACCATGCCAATCATCTTGGAGTAGGCGTGGTTTACTAAGAAGTGGCGTGGCTAAGCATCAGAATTCGTATAATAAGCAGAAGTGACGTTTATTTCTTTACAAAGCATGCGCAAGGATTACGGATTGATACATATTTTTATAAAAAGTGAAAAAAGGTCACTTCGAGAATACATAAGTCAGTTGTTTTAACAAAAAAAAATGAAGAATCAGATCAAACCAACGGTTGTTGAACCATAGGAATAAATGATATTATTGTGAATTTAATGATGCCTTTTCTCTTCAAAGAAATAATATTCGGAATGTCAGAATAAAATGTAATTTTACATCCCGTAGAGAAAAGAGAGAATTTTCGATACTCTATTTATTCCAATTAATTTATAATCAAACGATTATTTCAAACAATAAAATAATTCATTAACAATTAATTTTAATTATTTAATTTAAATAAATACCTTGATTTGTAAACTTCATAAAATTTATCTTTAAAAAAATTAATGATTAACAGAGGCGAAAAAGCATAGACTGTCAAATAAATGATTGAATATCAATATTTAATCAAAAATATCTAAGGTTTTTAATTCATCAAGCTTTATCTATTAAAATATTTATAGACAAAAAAACAATTTTGTAAAACTAAAAATTTTAACAATTTTTAATAATTTGGAACAATATCTTTCGATAATAATGAACTAATGTTTTTGATTATACTAACAATTATATGTATTATTTCTATATGTGTTTTGTAACTATAAAACTCTCCTAACTCTTTAAAAAGAAACATTAAACACTGATATTATTAAAAGATTGCTACAATATTTATTTAAAATAGCGCAGAAAATTATGGTAAATAAATGAAAGCGTAAACTACAACAGATTTTAAAACTATCCAAATAAATGCTACCAGATATTCTGTTTTTTCTAAAATTTATTTTAAATAATAAAGTTTTTGCTCCACGTTAAAAATATATTTTCGAAATTGCCTTGAAATTAGGCCATTTAGATTTTGGACTTTTTTTGGCGGGGAATACAATAAAAAATACTTATTTTTATTTACTATGGAAATATTTCAATTTTCTGCAGATAATCGGGTAAAAAGTATAGTTTGCAAAGTAATATCAGCATTAGACTTAAGAATGCAAGTAAATTATATAAGCCCATTTCAAATAAAATACATTCTTTTAAAAATTTTATATTGAAATTAAAAATAGCAATGGGAGAGATCTTCGAAAAACATCATGATTATGCTCCAATAAAGAACCTTTTCTCTACTCCCACATGAAGTTTCGGACCTAGGATAAAGTCATGAATCTTTTGCATAGCATTCGCAAAAAAGGTTATGAAATATAAACCTTTGGCTTTTAGACGGTGTGTGATGGCGGAATTGTGCCAATGTGCAGGTTGAATCCCGCCAAGTATCGAACCTACTCTCTTCCGATTTGCAGCTGAGTAACTTATCCACTGTACAAAAGTGGCCACCCATGCTTAGTGACAGTTACTGGCTTATTAAGATGTCACCACAGCTTCAAGTCAGCGCTTTAACTGAATCTTTCATGTGATTCTAGACGGGTTAGTAGGGGAATTATACCCTAGCATCAGGTTAATAAAAACTGAAAATCGAATTATTGTTTTACATCAATTTTTTCTCCATTCCGTTGAAAGCAAAATTTGATTGTAGTGTGAAATTTATAAGCCAAATCAAGTTTACATTCTTGTAAAAACTCTTTTTCATAATTATACATATTTCTAACCTACAGATCAACCCTTTGATTGATTTGATTCTGAATGTGATACATTTCTACTCTTCACATGTTAAACCCGTGTACCAAATTTTATCCATATAGCTCTCTTCCTTTTGTATTTATCTTGTTAACTTATACTCGCGCAGTCGGACAGGCAAACCACTTATGAATAGATTTCGCTCAAAATTCTGTAGAAAACTAATCTGGTTTAAATACCATGAGATAAATTCTATCTTTCTAACTCAAAGCGTTTTTGAATTATCGCATCCCAGGTTTAATTTAGTTCAATTTTATTAACGCCCCATTTTAAAGCAACAATAGGGATATTTTAGGTCGGATATTGTAATTCTGAACGGCGGTCATTTAACGAGGATGACACTTGAGTTGGCACCCCTTCTCCAAACTTCCACTCCAGTGGGAGGACGTTTGATCACCGATGGATTTAACGAACACCAGAACCGCATTCCAGAACAGATACAGAGAGAGAGAGACATTATACAATTTGTGTGTGTGTTTGGGAATTATAATACTGTTTCTTTGTATACAGCATGTGTGTTTGAGAATTATAATACTGTTTCTTTGTATACAGCATGTGTGTGTGTGTGTAGTATAAAAGAGTTTTTTTTTTCTAAATACAGCGTCTGTGAATGAGTGTAATTAAATTTCCTCGGTAGATTAAGAGTTATTCGTAAATAAAATTCGTTTCCTCTCATTTTGTATTTGTTTATTTTATCTAGATATCATTGATAATTGCATTTTACTTACTTTTTATCTTTCTTCTTGCTTGATAAAGTGAACTTTTATGTATTGTTAAATAAATTTCTCTCATACGAACTAAAGTTCAAAAGAAATATCGAACAAAACTTAAAATTAAATTTATACTCTGGATCGCCACTCTGATTTCTTTTCACAAAATGGCTTACCGTCTTTTAAAGAAGGAAAGTCTTCTAAAAATCGCAGAAGATTTGGGACTGACAATAGATGCTAAAGCAACCAAACCTAAGATCAAAGAAGCAATTATTTCATATCCCAATAACGTTGAAGACGATAGTGGGGCAATGCCTGACAACACAGTAGAAGAACGTCTCCAAACAGAAAAGGAAGAAAAAAACTCCCCAAAACAGCGAAAGAAAATGAAGAAACAGCAGGAAGCATCGGTTTGGAAGAATGAAAATATGAATTAACAAAACTATGATTAAACACTCAGCACATAATAGTTCCAGAGAACGTCGCCATGGGCAGAGGTAGATTTTGACAATATGAAGGCATAGACTCTGAAATAGTTTGAAGCTCCCTTCTGAAAAAATTATATTGATGACAAAATTTACAGAAACTGAACTTATTTAAGTTTTTAATTTTACCTTCATGCTTGTTTTCTAATATCATTTTATAATTTCAAGGCAATTCTTGTATATTATTAAACGCATATATATAGCCTTTGTTTCTCCTCAGTTGTAAAGAGAATGTACTTTTTTTTATCGATACAAAATATATTAGGTAAAAGGGATTTTTTGTACAAGATTCGATATGAAGCAAAAGTAAGTTGTAGATTTTTATTCTTTTTATCCTTTGCGATTTTTATTCTTTTTATTATCCAGGAAACAGTCCAATTTTTATAAACTATCAAGATAATTTGTTCAAGCTGGGATGAGTGCACTGTAGCGTAGGAATAGAGAAGAAAGACTGAGAAAATATTCTGAGCTTATATAGTTTTAGAGAAGAATTTGCCAGAACAACGTTTTGAGAATCAACGCACGAAAATCACGATCAAGTCAGAAGTTAAACAAGCAGAAAATATTTTTTAGAGAATAAATTAATTGCAAATTGTAAATACATATATGTATATGTTGATCGTGTTTTTTTTTTTGTTTTTTTTTTTTTTTTGTCTTGGATATACTACAAGTATATAATTCGTAGATGAAATAGCCGCGGTGGCCTGGTGGTTAGGGCTCAGCTTCGGAACTAGCGGATTAAATCCGTCAGGCACAAATATCCTCAGACTAGCGTAGTGTGGAGTTTCGGCCAAGGAGATGTCAACTCGATCAGGTAATAGGCGTAATATTTGGTCTTTTCGTAATCTAATTTCATTGTCATCCATTAAATTCGAAAATATCATCTGGACTTATCATTGCGCGGCCATTGCGACCCTCACAATTTTCCGAAATGAGATAGTGAAATGAAAGTAGATGAAACGAAATTAGATTTCAGAAATCGGAAGATGAAACGAAAGTAGATTTACAAATCAAACTTCCTATGGATACGCCATAATTTACAAAAGAAATGGAATTTTTTCTAAATTCCATTTCTTCAACCAATTTTAGAAGATTTAGAAGAAACTATTTTCTTCTAAATTCCATAATTCAACCAATTTATGGAATTTAAAAGAATTTTTTGCCTTTTAAATTCCATTTCTTTTTTTCATTTTTCAACCAATTCTTAGAAAAGAAATCGAATGATGAAACGAAAGTAGATTCACAAGTCAATATACATCAGTTTCCTTCAACAAATTTTTAGAAAAGCTATGTAATTTTTTTTATATAACATTACCACCCTAAACGATATTCAAGATATAAACATTGCATTGAGGAATTGTAAGACAGAAAATATTAAAATACTGCAGAGATTTCTATTCTACTCAATTGGAGATCGTTCAAAATAGAAAGAGAATACGAGAATTTGCTGCTTCTGAATTCGCAACCAATATTAAAGAATTTGAAAAGAAGTTACATGAACGTAATGACTCATTGTCGCTGAACGAAATCATTACAATGCGTAATATATTAAATATTCCATTCGATGAATTGAAGCCGTAAGTATCCAAAAGAATTCTTTTCTTTCTTTGCGACCTTGAATCGTTAGCTGAGAACTCCAGCAAGACTTGGCGTCTGATGACTCAGACATCTGTGAACACTACAGCTAATAACGCCAATTTAAAAAAATAGCAAAACCGATTCAACTGTGCAATATATAAAAAAAAGATTCCTCCATGCAGTTTGATGTAAATAAGATTTATGATATTCAATTTGATAATGCTTATAAAGGCTCTGTCACTCAAAGTGTTGGTATAAATTATTCTGATTTCGAAAGTACCATTTCTAAATTCAATGCAGAACAGAATGAAAATATAGCTAATTGGATAAATCCCTTTGAAAAACATTTCCCAGTTGTTTAGATTGTCAGACCGAAACAAATTTATTTTTTATAAGGTCCCTGCATTAAATTTAGAACAGCCGCGCTTATTGTAAAAACGAAACCAGAAATTAATTCATGGCAAAATTTGAAATAAGTATTGATTTTTTCCGAGATAAATTTAGCCAACTTACTTGAACTCTTGAGTGAAAGAAAAAGGAGGGATTCTGAATTCTCTCCAGAATACTTAAAAATGAAAGAGTTATGCTGTTCTGGAAAAATTGAAGATGTCGCTTTCATACATTATGTAATTAAACGTATTAACAATAGGCAAGAGAACAAAACAATTTTGTATGAATGTCATAATTTATCTGAATTTAAAGAAAAACTTTAATTTTTTCAAGTAATAAAGAGTTATTATGCAAAAATTAAAGGTGCTTTTGACAACCCCCCCACAAAAAAAAAAGATATGTGTAAACAACTGCAGTAAAAAATATCTTTGCGGACGCCTTTTCAATTGATCAAAAGATCCCCAGATGAGTGATATATTTCTGAAATGTAAATTAATTTGTATTCTGAATTGCAATTAAGTACCTTGATTCCATATAACAGCTTTTTATTAACAACGGAAAACCTCATTGATATATATATATATAGTATATTGTTGCCACACAGAACGGGCTAAATCAAACAAAACAAATAATTTCTAGGTTGCAGATAGACGGTTTAAATTCAGACACTGAAAATAATATTGCACAGTCATAAATTGAACATATACGTAAAATAAAAATTAAATAGAGTTAAATATTTACAACATGTTACAATATGAGTTTAATTCTAGATTTAATGCTTTTGATGAATTTAAACCGAAACAAGAGCTTGAGGATAGATTTATCTCTAAAAACGAAATAAAAGCGTTAATTCACTTATCGATACTGGAAGTCAAGTGACATTAGCTTCGTAAATCAGTTGATAAATGTACGTGAATTATAGGTGTCAAGTTCAAAATACATTTAAATTTAATTTGTTATGCAGATACCGCTGTTATTAAGATACCATACGGTTGTATGTCAAAGGACTCTGACACACTTCCACGTCTTGCGGTGGGGGAAAATTGTAATGATATTTTGGAAGTTAACTTAAACTAAATTAATTTCCTAAATTTTAACTCTATTTAGCCCATATTAACTTCATTCTAAGTATATTCTTTTATTTTCTGATCCGATTCCACTTATCTACTTAATTTATTCAAGATGTGTTTTGTAAAGTTCTTTGGTAATCGATTCCCACGGTGAAAGTGATTGATAAAAGTTGCTGACCTTAACAAATAATTTTATAAAAAGATTCCCATGTGTTCCCCTGCTTTAAAAATCACATGTTCAGAAATCCCTAAGGAAATCTTAATAAAACATAGGCACTATAAGCAATATTTTCATCAAAATATGTTATATAACAAGAGGGAGAATTAATATCTGTCCTTTCCCGTCACTTTTGCTTGACCTCGCTGCTTGTAAATATACATATCTGTCTCTGGAGATGGAATAAAGGGAACTTTAAAATGAATTGTCTTCATCAGATTTTTATTTCCAGATACCCACATGTGAGCCTCATAGTACGATGAAGAAAACTAAACATGCATTGTAAAAGCTTTTTTTTTTTTTTTGCAACCGAATGCAATTTTAATATCATGTACACATATCCAATTTCATTTATCTAAGTCGCTGTGTGTTTAAATTAACATGTTTACAATGACACAAAATAGCACAATTACCATGTTTACAAGAGAACAGATCAACAAATGGTCTATTCTTTGACAGATTTAATTAAAAAAACAATAAATATCTAACTTTAGATGACTGATGTGATGTGGAGGTTTGGAGAAGCAGGTGCCAGCTCAGGTGCATCTGACCGCGATTCAAAATTACGAGGTCCGCCCAAAATAGCCCTAGGGTTGCTTTAAAACGAGACTTTAATATAACTGATCTGAACTAATTTTAGATACTAAATTAGCATGCAGATTTTATTCTTTTAGCTATTTACTGCTTATCGTTCTTACTTGTAATCGAACTGCCAAACAGACAGATTTCATGTCAACAGATTTCATTCAAAATTTGATAACAAAATCTTAAAAACCATGCAACCAAATTTCAGATTGTGTTTTGAGCTTTTGTACTCAGAGACATATAGACAGTTATAATTCCCAAATAGGCATAATTCCCTGTACTTTTTGAACTCGGGAAGTCTGGAATGTTGAGATTTGTCAAAATTTCGAGTAGAATTTTTGGCGATGACAGTAATTTCTCCTTTTATACTTCGTTGTACTATTAAGTAAAAATGGGCTTGATTTTATAAATTACTAAATTTTTTTTATTAATTGCAAAAAAAAAAAATTATTGTAAGCAGAGGGTTATTAAGGGGAAATTTTATATTCTTTCTGAACATCGGTGTCTTTTTTTTTTTTACTTCTATTCTAATATTTCAAGAACTGTTTTATTAATGGACAAGAGAATATTCAGACAATTATGTAGAAAGACTTCTTAAGGAAAACGAACTAAACTAATCATATGGTAGATTAAAATACTCTGGATGATTTATTTAAAATGCATTAATCGTGGATATGACGTTTAACCTCTTACAAGCGGTTTTATAGATTCTATGTGCATTGAAAAATTTATTTTATATTATCGTCTGAAAATAAATGTTTTCTATGAGATCCGAATTTTAACCGTGTTCATGTAAAAACAAGGTAAATGTAAGGTCGTGAATGCATTAAGATTATAAAAGGATAAGGATAGATCAGAGGTGTCCAAACTTTTCGCGGCATGGCCGGATCGAAATTAGATCCATGTTATATACAAATTGAAAAATATCATTATGAGTAAAGTAGCATTAAATACTATTAATTAATACTATTTTATTGTAACTTGAAAATACAAAATACTAAACAAACAAAGTATAATTATATAATTATTTTAAAATAGCTGCCTTTGGCGACCAGCTGGTTCGCCATCAGTAATGCGTTCTAAAATTTTCAATTAAATCATATATTCATTAGTAAAAATTTAAGAAATAGTTAAAGTTAAAAGATTCAGTTATTAGTAGTTAAAGAGTCAGTAACTTTATTCGGAAAAACTTTTTGAGTTTAATGCTCTAATAATTTATCGATTATGCTTCCAAAATATTAAAAATGTTTTTTTCGGTGATATTGCCAAAATGTTAAATATGTTTTTTAAAGAAAGCGAAAAACGCAAAAAATTATTGAATTAATGATACAGATACTGCAAACGATTATAGAAATATGCTATTAAGTCGGGATTTCAATGCATATCCTGTCTAAATTTAATCAGGTTTACTGTAAATAAAGATAATTTATGGAATTAATGATATAAATATTGTAAACAATCTTAGAATCCTTTGCCATGCATTTATTTTTTAAGAAGATATCACATTTTATATTTATATTATTTTATCCAGTCGCGTGCTAAAAGTTGTATTTCTTTAGATTTGATTTGCGATGATAGTTTTTTTTTTTATTTGAACTTCCGGCATTGTTTTATTTTATTTTATCCAGTCACGTGCTAAACAAAAACATGGTTAAAATATTTCTTTAAAAATTCGTTAAAAATAGAAGCTTGAGTTACACATTAACACACTGATACCATTAGAAAACTAATTTTTTTATCTTTAAATTGATGCTAAAATCATGTTTGTCCGATAATAATTTCGGAAGTTACAACGGAAAAATGTCAAAATTTCGCTTAAATTTTAATTAATTCAAATTCTAATTAAAAATTCAAAAAAAGGGCTCCAAGATGCACATTTCCGACCTCCAAGGTATACATGTACCAAATTTGGTAACTGTAGGTCCAACTGTCTGGCCTGTAGAGCGCCAACACACACGCACGCACACACACACACACATTGAGCTTTATTATAAGTATAGATAAATTGAAATATTTTAATGCAACTTCTAATGCGAATGATGAAACTGTGTTGTTTTTTTTTTGTTGTTGTTGAAGAATGTCTTTATAGTTGGGATCAAAATTTGTTACACCAATCATAAGCAATGACTGCAAATGATCATCAGATAAATTTGCTCTATATTTTGATTTGAGATACTTCATTCGAGAAAAAGTTTGTCCGCACACGTAAGTAGTCCCAAACATTGAAATGAATTTACGAGCAAATTTCTTCAAATTTGGAAACTCTTTTGCATCCAACTATTTATAAAAATCTATTAAGTTTACTTCCTTGTATTTGTCCTTGATTTGTTCGTTTGCTTGAAGATCAATAATTTCTATTTGAAGCTGGCTTGAAATTTCAGCAACGTTGCAATCAAATGGATTTTGGAACAGCCGAATTTCTTTTGAATTCATGTCCAAATCAGAAAATCGCTTTTGAAAATTTTCTTTTAAATCGGCGATGATCTTTACTGCAAATGCAATTGGAAATTGTTCTTCAGTTTTTTTATTAAATTCGTCGCAGCACGGAAAATGCGTAAAATTACATTCAGTCACTTGACTTTCGAATAATTGTAGTTTTGTTCGAAATGCTTTAATTTGAGAGTATAAATCGCAAATTAAATTGTTTTTCCCTTGGAACTTTAAGTTTAAGGTATTTACGTGTGTCACAACATCTGCAAAAAAAGCCAACTTCCAGAGCCATGCAGCAACCGATAAAAGTGATTCAGGATGTTTTTTCTTTACAAGAAATAAATCAATTTCACTTCTAAGCTTAAAAAACTGCAATAGCACTTTCCCACAACTAAGCCATCGAACTTCAGTGTAATACAACAAGTCAACGTACTCGGATTCCATTTGCTTAAGAAAAGATTTAAATTATCGATGATTAAGTGCGTGTGATCGAATAAAATTTACTACAGAAACAACTGGCTTCAAAACGCAGCTTATATCGACATGTTTTATACATAATGCTTGTTTGTGGATAATACAGTGCAGAAAAATTGGTACTGATGCTCCTGAAGCTTCACAAGCTTTCGTAATTTGTCCAACCATGCCGATTTTTGTACCAGACATGTTTCTTCCTCCATCAATTGTCACACTTTGGAGTCGATTCCAGTCTAAGTTAAATTTATCAACGTTTTTTCTACTTCTTCGAATATATCTTTTGCAGTTGTAGTACTATGCATGCTGTTAAGGGAGGCCAATTCTTGTGTGACATTAAGTTCGTCATCAACTCCACGAACAAAAATTAAAAGTGGTGAAGTGTCATCAACATCAGTTGATTCATCCATGGCAAGAGAATATTGAGTGAATCGCTGTGTTTTACTAGTAACCTGTGGAGAATATTGTTTCCAATATCGTCAATTCGACGAGCAATTGTATTACGGGAAAGGCTGATCATTTTGAAGAGATTCAACTTTTCTGGGCATAATTCACCAACAACCTCCATCATACACTCTTTAAAAATTTGTCCATACATAAAAGGTTTTCCTGCTTTCGCCAACAAATAAGCAATCTTCATACTAACTAAAGTTAATGCTTCATTTTCTGAATTTGCTTTCCTAAATAAATTTTGCTGAGAACCTAAACTACGGTGCATTACTTCAAATTTTTCAATACGGTGTTTGTCCTTGAATTGTGAGTAGGTTGAAGAATATTTTGTTTCATGATGTCGACGTATATTATATTCCTTCATTACAGCAACAGTGTCATTGCAAATTAGACATACTGCTTTATTAGCCTGCGTTTTCACGAATAAATATTTTATTCCCCATTCTTCATTAAAAATTCGACATTCGTCATCTATCTTTCTTCTTTTTCCTTCCATGTTTGGTGATTCTAAAAATTAGCAAAATGTAAAAATAATTCCTTTTTAATGAAAACGTCATATTATTGTCAAAAATAAAATAATCATGCATTTTTAAAATTCTACTAAATAAGTTTAGTAAATAAAATTAAAAATTTTTTGAACGTTGTAGCATATTTAATTAAAAGTTTAATGTTAGTTAATATTCGCGGGAATTCAGGCGATATTTAAGGAAAGTACAACAAATATAAATATACACTTACCTGTTTACAAATTCGAATATCCCTTAGAACAAAAAAGGCTAAACTTGAATTACGAACGACAGTGTATCTTGATCCTTGCTTTTCACTAATTTGTCTGCACCCGTAGCAATGTTACCCTTTGCACTCGTATGTTGCCGTAGGAGCGGCAAGATGCGTTTTACCGTTGCGCTCGTATGCCGCCGTATTGTCGCCACAATACTGTTACGGGTTGCGCCCGATCCGCCGTCAAGCGACACGGCGTGCGCCGCGCCGAGATGTCTGCCGACGGGCCATAAATTATGGCTTAGCCCAGCGACCTGACGTGTTTACTCCGTCAATCACGACGGATTAGAAGGTCGTGGAATTATTCGAGAACCGATCTGGATTAATTCAGAAAGGACTGGAACTTTTCTAGAACCAACTTGGCTTATAAAAACGTCCAGGGATGGGATTCATTCATTCAGTATTTGGAAGGAGACGGTCGTTCTGATTGCTCCTTCACGAGCATTGACTCCGCTACGTGCGTGTACTCAGCTAATAGTAAATTTACGAAACAATGCCAAAATTCCTGGTGACTTAACAGCACAGAGCCCTGTATTCTACCTGACTGCTGCTACCACACCAAAAATGCACAGCATAGATGCAGATATATTCAGGGTTATACTGATAAACTGAAGGAAATTGAAGAAACTATAGCCACCATAGAACAAGTTCTCGCGGATAATTCTACAAATCAGGATTAATATTTTACGAATGTAAAACAAGGTATGCTTCGCCTAAATGTTAGAGAAAGGGATACACTCATCGAATATATTGACTTTCGCAGCCCCTGTCCAATTAAAGATTGCAGACTCCATCACACTGCACCTGACGCAAATAATCACAACTAAGACGTGGTTAGGAATGACGTTGTATGCTCACCTGAAATTGAAATGAAAAACAAAAGGAAAAACAGCACTGACGATTTCCAACTAGTATCCCCCAAGAAAGTGTCAAAAAACCAGAAGCACACAGAAATGATAAACAAAGTCACCAACAACAACATATTTGAAGTTCTTCAAAATCCTGATGAGGCAATTAACGAAAAAGTCCCTGAAATATATCTAAAGCTCTCCAACCATTACAACTTAACGCTACAACAAATCCACAGAGACTTCCCTGACACAGTAAATCGCCTAGTCAAGAATTCCATAGCCATCCAACCCTCCACTAAAGAACAAAGATTAAAGATCATCCAACTCCTAAACGCCAATAACGAAGAATATGTTCTGTCAGAAAGCCGAGAAGAAAGACCGCTAAAAATCATAATTAAGGGTCTCCCTGGCAATACTGATAAGGAAGATATCACAAAAGAGTTAAGCGAGAAAAATTACAACATCGTCAGAATCGCCTAGTTAAGAAATTACAGAGAAAAAACCCTTATCCAATTTTTCTGATAGACATTAAAAAAGACCAAAATGCGGAAAAAATCTACAACGAGAAAAGTCTGCTTAGTCTCACAATTAAAGTTGAAACCTATAGGAAAAGAGCCACTGCCACCATATGTTATAACTGTTCGAGTTTCTATCACTCAGCCAGGAACTGCAGAATGGCCCCGAAGTGTATCAAGTGCGAAGGTCCACATCAAACAAGAAACTGCAGTATCAAAGAAAGAATTCCTGACCCCGTAGAGATCAACTGCAAGAAAACAGGCCATCTAGCAGCATGGAAAGGCTGTCCAAATTACCCTAAATTGACCTACAGACAAGGCCGACTTACTTATGCACAAGTTGCAAAGAGACCTGTTAAAGCACTCCATCCTGAATACGCTGAACCAACACCTCAAGTCAAAAGCCTACTTACGCACACCGAGAATCGGCATCTCCCCCATCTTTAAGCACTCATGAAAAAGAAAATTTTGAAAATATCAGATAAATTTTTGAAGTATTCAAAACAATTAGAAGTGTTCTTAAGGACTTCCCTGGACTAATCAAGGCGGCAAAATTAGCTAAAAAAACAAAAGACCCGGAAGAAAGGAAGATAATCATCTTGAAAGCACTCCTGGATTGACTGTCTCTCCTTCCCGCGAGAAACTGCCCTCTGATTGGTCTCACTGGGACAATAGCACATCTCTCCCCCCTGATTGGTCCTCCACCCCTGGACTGGCAACTTTTGCCTGTCACATCTTCATTCCTGCTTCTGCAGCCATGCACTTACCACCTGTAACTCCATACGAAGAGCACCACGGCATTTTACTGACCGTTAGGCCTCATGCAATCATCATGATTGAGGATAAGACCCCTTCCGGGGCTAGGTGCCTCGTACCACAACTCATATTCATTCATTCAGTATTCGACATTCAGAACCAGTGAGCAGTGAGTCTATATCCAGTACGCGCAAAGGCGGTGTGATAAATAAATGTAGTAGAAGTGGATATTCCTAAGTGGTATAAATAAATATAGAACTGTGTCAAATAAATAGTAGTTAATAAGGTGTTAAATAATAGTTAAATAGCAGTATAAGTAAATATCACTTAAAATAAATATAACTCTAGTGTAGTTAGCTGGTAAGTCGCAATAATAAATCTTGTATTTATATCTAATTAACCTAATATT
>JAPMOQ010054391.1:0-18380 GCA_026543055.1 Argiope trifasciata
CTGATTTTAAATATGAATAACACCATTGAAGGTTGTTTTTTTTTTTTTCGAAACATCAAAAGGAAAGCCATTAGTTGTGATTGATGGATATCAATATAGGCAAGATAGCTGTAGCCCTAAAAATGTGGTAATATGGCGTTGTATTAACGAAAAGTCCAAAAAATTGTAAAGGATTACTGAAACCAAAATACAACTGTTTTTTCTCTGAAATGCCTTATCCTTAAAAGCCGGATGAAGCTCAAATTGATGTCAAGATGCATTTAGTCAAAATTAAAAGGAGGGTTCGAAATTATAACGCAATGTTCAACTATCATCAATAATCGAAATTTTTAACAATGGAAATAAAATAATGATTACATTGATAACTTTTTCTTTCGAACTACTTGTTTTTTTTTTTTTCGATATTATACCATGCAAAGCGATAATTTATACTAAATATTATTAAAAAATTGAATAACTACCCTCATTGTAATATAGTCAAAAAGAATTTAAAATAACCTTTGAAAAATTTGCACTAAAAATTATAGATATATCAAATTTCAGACAAACAAAGTTCGGTAATAATTGATGTAGATATAAAAGTATCAAAAGTTATTAATCTCAATAGTTTTCAATACTTCATTTTAGTAAGAATAACATTTATTTAAATTAGATTCGTAATGAAAAAGAAATTGAAGTAAAAAAAAAAATGTGCATAAGAGGATTACTTCGGTTATGAGATTCTGCCAATTATCTGAGTTTCAAATTATTGAATGCTACATATTTTTGTTACTTAAGAAATACTGACGAAATATGATCATATACAAAGTATATAATAATAGATTTCAAGGATTATGCTGCCTTTTTTATGATATACATTAGTAATACATTTACAAACACTTTTATTTCAACACACATATAAAATATTCTTTTAAAAATATTTTAAATTATGGGAATTCTATTTACATAATCAATATTACTTTTATACAGAAAAATGTCTTATGATTTTGGATAGAGAATGCATATTTTACAAAAAAGATAAAGAAGATAGATGTCTAAAAGAGGACATTTTCACATAAGAAATTATATGTTATATAGAATAGGTAACTGAATTTTTTGTGTATGACAAGATTTGATTTTGACTTCAAATTTATGTTTCAGTGATACAACTATATAAATTAACAAGGAAATAAAATCTAATGTAGTTGATCAGCATTAGCGCGTTCCATACAATAACCATTCTAGAGATTTTGTTTCCTTCGTCATTATATTTGTTGCGTTAAGAAGAAAATTAGCTTGTTGTTGCGTTAAGAAGAAAATTAGCTTGTTGTTGCGTAATTTAAAAGTTGTATTTTTAAAAGAGCAGAAATAAGGACACATTTGAATCATATTCATAGTTTTTAATGAAAACTGACATCAAACTAATTTCAATAAAACAAAAGCAGTAAATTTCATTTTCCTTAAAAATAGAATAAACTTTTTGATGAATACACTTTAAAGTAGAATAAAACAGACCCTATTATAATTGTTCCATCAGTTCAATAAAAGAAAATGGTTCCTCAAATTACATCACTAATTTCTTTAAGCTAAATAATGCAAAACAGGTTTTGATTTTCAAATTCATATCAGCATATAAAATCTGAACTTTAGTTTGATATTTATGAACTATATCATTTTTTATTCTCTTGTTCCAAAAAATGTAAAAGCAAACAGCCTTTTCTATTGTTTGGTGTCTTTTTATATTAATTATTATCTTTTTGCTCTACTTTTGCCAATTCCAATGAATGATAATGATTATAATTGCTTCCTGAGAACTACGATATACCTCTTGATCTAAATATCAAACTCAAAAAATAATTTAAATTCTTATTTAAGTCCATTCTGGAGGAACTGCCCTCCCCCCATCAAAAAAATAACCTAACCTTATCTTTAAAATATTTCAATAAAATTATATTGTAATAAGTACTAAATTGTGGTCAATAAAATTTACTCTCAAGAATATAACATGCTTTGTTACTTAATTTCTTGCGGTTTAAACTCTCTTTCCTTTGTTAAAGCATATAACATATTTAATAACTTTCACTAATTTTTTTTTAAAAATTAAAATGGTATTGTATTAATTAAAGAGCTTAAAAATTTGTTCCAAATTAACACATTTAACACCTATGCGCTTAAAAATGGCTGGAGCATATGTCATCATGTGACATAAAGACTGGCTTTTTCAGTTAACCAACAAAGATTTATCAAATATCCACTGATAAAGTTAATTCATTAATTAGTTCAGATGTAATCCCAATAAAAATTATCTGAATCTATCGGTACCATACAGTATACTTTTGTAAAAAATAGCATCAACTAAAGAACTTATAAAAACAGCAGCATGTAACATATGAACCGAAAACTGCAACTGATGATGAATTTCTTGCACGAATAATTGTTTTCCAATTGTGATAATTTTGAAAATTAATGTTTCTACCAAAATCAATGCAGCATTTGACTCTCCAAACACTATTTTCCAGAAGGGAAAGTTTTGATTTTGCCTCAGGAAGAGCCTATTTGTTTGCGCCGATATTGTATTTAGTGTGAATCCCTTTTATTAAATATGAAATATTGCCGACACAGTCAGTTAGGGATGTTGAGCTCTGAGTTGACTGCTTCTAATCAAGCAAGAGGGTAACCTAAAAAATAGAGCAAAAAGTCAATTTTTTTCCTTGCATACATCATACTTCATTCTCCCCATTTCTCTCTGGTTGAAGTAAGGATGAGATTTCCTAAATGTCCAATTTCTCTCCCTTTCTATGTAAAAACGATGGTAGAACTGACGAACAATGAAACAGAACAACGTTATGCATGATTATCTTTTTTTTTTTTTTTTTGAAATTTTCTAGATAGAAATATGAGATTTTGTACGTTTAGATGAAAATAAGAAAAAATTTTAAACTAATTCACACTTGAAATTATGATGGACGTATAGAAATTTAATTTTCACAATTTTCTGGCCTACCTTATTTAATGAAATTTTGTAATTGAAAATATGTCTCGATGCAGTATTTGAATTTAAAAAAAAAGAAAAACACTTGTTCTTAAGTGCAGCTACCTGATGTCTTTTAAAAGAGGGGAAAAAAATATATTTCACAAACCATGCTTACATAGCTGGGAAATTAGTCTAATATTACGATCTAATATTTAAATATTTGCTATTGTAATTTTAACTTTAATTGCAATAAAGATCCAAGCTATATGAATCTACACTTTTTGCAAGAAATTCAGGGAGCGGGGAGATAATGAATAAAATATAAAGTAATAAATTTTATTACTATCTTTCGCACATAGATTAGGATAAAGTGAAAATTAGTATTAAATCATTAGCAGTGCTTTTAAGAAAATAGACAGAAATTTGCAATTATATTACCAACGAATACAACTTTAGCTCCTAATACTGTTTCTGAAAATTGAATGCAGTACGTATAGATGTTGCATTTACATGTCGATTACTGACCCATTAAATAATATATATTTAAATCTGACAGTAAATAAACCAGAAAATGAGATAATACATTTACAAACATTTCAGTAATTATCAACATTTTCCTATTGAATATTTTTTTTCCTGAAATTAACCAGCAGTTATTTTTAAAATTATTAATATGATTCCTATCTTATTTATTTTAGTCGAAGCGCTAATTATTTTGCAAAAAAAAGGCTCTTATTTGAAGGACTTCAAACGTAAACAATACATTAGCTCATTTCAAGTACCAGCTTGTGGAATATATATATTGAAGGAATGAAGCATCATTGATATCGATTTAACTTTGAATTTAAAGCACTTTCTATGTATTTTTTTTCTTTTTCAATTTGTTAAATAAAGATAAACCGTAAGAAATATCAATATTAAATTCTCATAAAACTGAAAATGATACTTCACTTAATTAGATTAAATTTGCATCATGCACATCAAAATTAAAATTTTTATAAATGTCTCCTGTGTGGGAAAATTATAAACGAATTCCTTTATTCTCATTTTTTAAAACAAATATCCCAAATTTTATTTATTATTTTCAAAAATCGTCTGAAGACTATCAGCACTCGTTTCTTTCTCAGAGACATGAAGTATCTTCGTCAATCTGAAAGTGGTTGATTACCATATGACGTACATCGTAAAATCAACACACCTTGCAAGCAGAAATAAAAGTTATAATATAGCAATCTCTTTGAAGTTTGCGAGCAAATGACACTATTTAATAAGTAGCGCAAATGCGACTTAGCGCGTTGTACACAAAACCGATAATCCAGAGAGTAATAAAACGTATTTTTAAAACTCTTTCATTGGTTATCAAACATTGTAAGAATGTTTTGTAAATATTATTGATTTTAACGGTTTCCATTGCATTTTCCCGAAAATTATTTAAGGGTATTCTTAAAAGAACATTTTCTCCAATTAAACAATTCGAAACTTTCCGGCATAATTACAGTGGCATTCCTTGAAAATGCATGCAATTTACGCGCGTTACTAATTACAATCTGAGGTTTTATTTTTTCTCTACAAAATACATGCATTTCTCTAATAATTTTTTGAGCTGTAGTGATATTTTACAAGTTTTAAATTCAAAAAAATTAACGTAAAAAATTTGTCATCCATTATCGGTTTTAGGAAAACAAATTGTTTTTTGGTATAGGCTTGATTATAAGAGACCTTGGTAGCTAGACTTCTGAACTTCTAATGTATAATCAAGGTAGCAATTTGTCTTCTAAAGAATCATTTAAAGTAGTATGAATACAGTTTTGCTCTAAAGGGTAAAAATTGTTTAACATCCGCATTACCGCATCATGCTTAATTCATGCATAGAAAATCGGGAAAGGTTATTTTAATGAAATGAAGTAAAACGACATTTAGACAATGTAAGAATAATAGCAATTCAGAAAAAAGCACAAACTAAAGATCCAAGAAACTATCACCGCATCCAACCCATAGGAAGCCGTATTTTCATAAAATTTAACCAATTTCAGTTGGCTTGGCTGAAAAGAGACGTAAAAGGATTGGTCAGTAAACAAAGCAGATAGCACTAACAAAAATCCAAATTTAAACGTAACTAATTCAACATAACTAATTGAAGTATCTGTAAAGGTTAAGAGGAAATTTTTAAAAATTACCGAAAGAAAGTTTAGAGAGAATTCTACTAAATACATCAAAATGTCGCAGTAAGTTATTGAACTACATTCGTCAAAATCCATTTCATCCAGCTTTGATCTTACGAAAATTTAATTATAATATACGGAGGGGATATCCTGAAAAGAGTCTCACTATTAACCAGCCTTTGCAATATGTTCCATTAAGCTACATGATCGCTACATTAAGCGTTGCTATCTATTTATAATAAAGCTTTCATTTTAGATTTACTTTCATATAAATAGTTAGTTGAAAAGTGTGCATGCAATACTGTGTATTTATGCTTCTTGCAAACTAAATAAATGTAAAATTATCTTCAATTATCTTAATTAATTATTAATTCTCTTAATAACTAATTATTAAATTAAATTAGGCACACAAATTCTATTCTTGAACTTTCAATTTCTCTAATAAATATTTAAAGCATACACAACAAATATTTATTAAAGACTGGTCGGTACAAAGAAGCTGGCAGTTTTAATACAAAAAGAACATTAATGAAATTTTACATCAAACTTGTATTATTTGTACTTGTACTTGTACTTGTATGTATTTAGTAAAACCGTCTATTTTCATGAAATTAAAAAAAAAGTAATTAATTTTTTTTGATGATCAATTAGGAGTGTGCCTTACTGAAAAATTACAAGTTCCTTAGGTAACGAATCATTAAAAAAATTTGCATTCAATTATTTTGGATTTACTTTTCAAATTTTCTCTTTTTGAGATAAAATAGCAAAATTTTTTATATCTTTTTACTAGAACCTGAATCCAATGATACTTTTCACCGAAAGGTATTCAAAAGCCAACTAAGTCAACAAATTGACTTATTCGACATTTTTTTTTAAATTTAGGAATGTCTGCTATTTCTGTCACTGTTTCAAAACGGTGTCCAAATGATCGCTACAAATTTCAAGAAGAGGTCAGGCATACAGAAACAGTATACAACAGTATTCTTCGGACAGAACAACACAAAAAAATGGGGACTCTTTACCAGTGAATTAAAGGAAGTTACTCCATATTATATATACACTAACGGTTTAATGGAACACAAATTCGCACCAATATAAACACTCAAACAACAATAAAAAAAGCGAAACATAATAGCTTCATACGGTAACTGTATTGAAACCTTTCTTACGTATAGATTTGTTGTTGATACTGCTTAAAACCTACGACTGTATTTGGCATGCTACGTTAGTCTTGTAGCAGAGTTTTCATGCAAATGTGTTGTTCCGCTTTTGTGAAATTGTATTCTCCGAAATATTAATGGTACAATTTACCTGGTGTATGTTTTCTATAATTTAATTTACTTACAATCAATCCTTTGTCAATTCAAAGTAAGATCGCTTTATATGCTTATATTCTTACGATTAGCATTGTGTAATTAGAACCAGATTTCCAGATTTCAGACTTGATTAATGGTATTGAAAATATCAAAATGCTGCTCTGCTCGTAGAATGAATGGCTCAGCGGATAGGATGACCTTTTAGGTTCTATTTAAAAATGACTTTCATTTAGCAAATCCACTTTTAAAGCTTAAGAGGACTTTTTGGAACCTTTGTATAATGGAATTGAAATAATGCTGCCCAAAAATTTTGAATTAACCCAATTTCTTTTCCAGACAAAAGATTTCTTTCCTGTTATTCTACTAACAAAATTGCAAAAACAGCATTTTAGACAATATTAGAGCAATTTGCTTATTATCTCATAAAAGATAAAGCATATCCAAAACATGAAAATTTTTTTATTAAAAAAGTTTTTTAATGTCATAAAATTCTAATTTTAATCATGGGTTTAAACGGAAAAAAATATTTTCATAAATTGTAATATGCATGGGATGCACAGACTATAGAAAGATCGATTTGTTATCTGCCATTTTTTGAAAAATAATTTCAAAATGTGTAATTTGACAAAAGAAAATGGGGGGGGGGGGATCGTCCAGATTTAAAAACTGAAAAGGAGTTAAGAAATCATGACATAAAACTTCGAAATAATTCTGAAACTACTTTCAAACATAAAGAATAATTCCGAGACAATGGGGACTATTAGTGGAACAGCCCATCCACAGTATTTCTCACTTCAAAACTACGACTGTTACTCCATGAGTGATTCCTTTTTCCCTTCGTTCTTTCTACAACCAAAAAATCCGAGTCTTTGAAAACTGATGTAAAAAATGTTTTTTAAATGATGTTTTGTATATAAATCTAATATAAGAACGAGAAAAAAATGAGCTGTTCAGGTAGAAGAGCCAAAGTGGTTTTGATCAACCAACTATCGTTTGATACAGCGTGGCCAAACCTGCCTCTTGCGCCATTAAATCAACCAACCAGAGGAACTCCAGTGCACAAACTAATACATGTTCAGGAAGATTGGCGAATCGGAGACCAGTTGTAATGAGAATCATAGCGAAAGATAGACGCGAAGCATTCGCGCTTTGAAAAAAACTCACTTGAATGTCTCGGTCGATTAGTTCTAGACAAAAGCAATAGAATGAATTGAAGAAAACATTCTATCAAAGCGTGGATGAATTAAATTTGAATTCTTGTCATTCAGACATATCTTAGTACATCGACACCCATAGTATTTATAATCAATTCCATTTGAGTGAAAAAATCGTAATATATATTGGAATCATAACAAAAGAGTTATCACAGAAAAGTGAAATAAAATTTGAATGTTTAAAATTAATATTTCGATACAGATGTCACCACGGATGAATCTCAATAGAATTTTTGTATTCTGAAAATATTTTAGCTTCCAGCGTATAGCTTTAAAAAAAAAGATTAATTGAAAGAGCAATTAAAAAAAAGGCCATAATTCAGTTTCATTTCATTCAGCATTTTATTTCTTATGATTCTGTTCAAGATTAATTTTTTCTTCAAAAATTATTTAATGCTTTTATTTTTTCGCATTACAAAGAGAAAGTGTTGGAATGTTACAAGATTCGATCTTGAGATAGTGAAGATTTTCCACGTTCCAACCCTCATTCAAGTTCTTTAAAAGTTTATGGATTAGAATGAGAGCTTGTCCATAAATACGATAACGCAAAAACCAAAAAAGCTAAAAGGGTGGCATTTGGCAAGAAAATTTTATAAGGCGACGACAAATTTCAATCACATTTTGGATGATCTACGAACGCTCCACATGTTTACCTGTCCTGCCTTTGAAAACATAATAATTCAACAAGCCAGATAGATGCAATTTTGAGTACGGTTTTATCATCAGACTTACACATGTGACTGAAATCCTTGACGAAAGCTTCCTAAGGGTTGTTGCCTTCTCTTCTGGTATATGTGAAATCGATATTATATGTGTTATTTATAAATCATATTCGACAAATCTAAAGATGTGTGTCACAGTAGGGCAAAGGGGAGAGGCTCGATGTGTCTTCAGCCGATTGTAAATCAAATTACATGAAGCAGGAGTTGAATTTTAACTTACAGGTTCAAAGACCAATCGATTTTTAGAAGATTATTTTAGAAGAGATAACCTAATGTTTTTTTTTCTTTCCTTCTTCCTTTTATTTCTCTCTGTCTGGGCAACACAAAGCAAAACCAATATTTTGGCTTTTAAATGAAGAATATAAACTGCATTTAATATATATGCTTACTTTGAATCGCATGCATTTCGAAAATAAGCTTATTCGCAATGACAAGCATTTGGAAACAGGGGGAAAATATACCCTGTTCAACCATTTAACCTACATTAAATCGTCATTTAATTTATACACTGATGGAAAAAAAAATCCCAACACCAAGAAAAAATTATTGTACAGTAATGAAATTTTAGGAATACATTTGTCTAGGTAACATATTTAATTGATTAAAGTTTCAAGATCACAGGTAGAGCCATTGGCGAGAAGAGCTATTTCAAATGTGAAATGTTGGTACATTAGTAACCGGTGTAACCGCCAGAATTTTGAATGCAAGCATGCAAACGTGCATGCATTGTGTCGTACAGGTGTCGGATATCAGTTTGTGGGATGGAGTTCCATGCCCGTTGCACTTGAGCGGTCAATGCAGGGACGGTTAATGCTGGTTGTGCATGACGCTGGAGTTGTCGTCCAATGATGTCCCATACGTGCTCGATTGGAGAAAGATCTGGTGATCTAGCACGCCAAGGCAACATGTCAACACTCTGTAGAGCAAGTAGGGTTACAAAAGCGGTATGAGGGCGAGCGTTATCCTGTTGGAAAACACCCCCTTGAATGCTGTTCATGAATGGCTGCACAACAGGTTGTATCACTAGACTGACTTACAAATTTGCTGTCAGGGTGCGTGGGATAACTACGAGAGTGCTCCTGCTGTCATACGAAATTGCTCCCCAAACCATAACTCCAGGAGTAGGCCCTGTGTGTCTAGGCCGCAGACAGGTCACTAGCACACGTTCACCTGGCCTCCTTCTAACCAACAAACGGCTATCACTGCGACCAAGGCAGAACCGGCTTTCATCAGAAAACACAACAGATCTCCACTCCGTCCTCCAATGAGCTCTAGCTTGACACTACTCACGTCGCAAGCGGCAGTGGTTTGGAGTCAGTGGAATGCACTGTACAGGGCGTTTGGCTCGGAGCTGTCCTTGAAGTAACCGATTTGTAACAGTTCGTTGTGTCACTGTGGTGCTAACTGCAGCTCAAATTTCAACTGCAGACGCAGTACGATTAGCCACAGCCATACGCCGAATACGACGGTCTTCCTCTCAGTAGTACCACGTGGCCCCCCGGAACTGCCGCCAATGCTCATGCACAGTGGATACATTCCTGCCAAGTCTTTCAGCAATATCGCGGAAAGAAAACCCACCTTCTCGTAGCCCTACAACACGACCTCGTTCAAACTCTGTGAGCTGTTGATAACGGCTTCTTCGTCTTTTCAGAGGCATCCTTGACTAACATTAACCCACTAGGTCAAATCTCAAATGTAAATAACGATCACGAACCTTACAGCGCTTATTTAAAGCAAACCTCATTTGCATGTTCATAGCGTCGCTACTAGCGCCACACTTACGCGCGTAGCTCGAAATTT
Source organism: Argiope trifasciata (assembly GCA_026543055.1). Classification (NCBI taxonomy): domain Eukaryota; kingdom Metazoa; phylum Arthropoda; class Arachnida; order Araneae; family Araneidae; genus Argiope; species Argiope trifasciata. The sequence goes on from JAPMOQ010054391.1 coordinate 10,168, forward strand.
GAATCGATGTCATCTTTCAGATGTATAAACACGCCTGCCAAATTTCGTTTATCTAGCACAGCTCCTTCCTAGTGTTGGGATTTTATTTTCCATCAGTTTAGTTTAGTTATATTAACGTCCCGTTTTAAAGCAACACGAGGGCTATTTTGGGACGGACCTCGTAATTTTGAACCACGGTCAGATGACGAGGACGACACCTGAAGTGGCACCCCCCTCTCCACACCACACCACACCAGCGGGAGGACTTTGGCCTGACAGATTTAACGTGCAAGAGACCCCCTCACACGTCGGATCTTCGGTGGAATCGAGTCTCGAACCTGAAACCCTCCGGTGCCGAAGCCGAGACCTTACCACCAGGCCACCGCGGCCCTCTTATTTTCCATCAGTGTATTATAATTATGCCAGATTATAAGGAATGTCTTTTAAATATCCCTTTCTATGCTGTATCTCAAAATTATATTGACAGGAGAAAAAACAATTCAGTAATTGCGAAAAACATAGCGTAAGGAATAACAAAACAAGTTTGTTACAATAAAGAAATGCAGTACAAATTATAAAGAATTTTTGTTTATTTAAAAAAAATGGGTTAACACAAAAATATACAGACTTTTCGAGTCAAATGCATTGAAATTCAAATTTCTTCGAATTATCTTGATAATCCTAAAAAGCATGATTTGAACTAGTGTTGGGGGAAATGTCGCTTTAATGAGAACCAACTATTCTCTAGTTACTGCTTCAATTCTTGAGGCTGTTCCTTTTTTAGTGCGGATTTCGTTTGGTTTCAGGTCAACCAACTATTCTCCAGTTACTGTTTCAATTCTTGAGGCTGTCCCTTTTTTAGTGCGGAATTCGTTTGGTTTCAGGTCAGGGCCGATGGCTGGAAAATCTATAACCTCTTCAGTCCTGATATGTGTACGCGCAATTTTTTCATTTTTCTCATCCAGTAAAGTAATATTTGAAAACATTTCAACATTTATGAATATAGGTGGCATTTTTCGCAAATAAATAGTACAACAGTTCGGTATTGTGGTAAATTAATTTCACGAGAGGGCGCTCAGCACTTCTTCCGGTGTTAATCAGCAGTCAGATGGGTGAGAGGGCAGAGAGTTTCCTAGAGCAAGATAATACGGACCGTCCACCGAGAAGGGTCGAGATCGGAAACCGTTGAGACATGATCCTTTTCAAAGGGCCGAAACTGGAATTCTTGTGTTGAAGAATTCATCTGCAAATGCTCGAAGTGTCACGCGTAGGTGGAAAAGAGCAACTGAATATCTACTGTTCATCTCCATGCCATTGCAATGAATTCTTCATCAGTAAAACTTCATTGTAAAAATCATCTTATATTTATTTAACCATTCATTAAACCAATAATCTAAACCAGTGGACTGATGCATCAAAACCAATCCCACCCACAACCATGGGGGCTCGGAGCCGGTGAACAACAAATTTTAAAAGGTACTGCGTTTCTTCAATTCTATATTTATCCTGCTTCATTTTTGAAAATGAGTATTTTAAATAATCGAAAGAAGTGTGATTAAAAAATTCTTGCCGAAGAACTTGGTGAAACTGTATAAGGAAATGCTAAAATTTTGGAACTTAAAAGACTAATTGAGAATACTGATGTGTTCAAAACGGATCAAGAATTTGTCCGTGGTGTCATTAAGTTGATCGTTGAGTATCGGGCGGCTAAGGCAATTAATGAACAATCTAAGTTAGAGATTGAAAAAATAAAATTGGCCCAACTCGAGAAGGAAATTGAGCTGGAAAAATTGAGAAAACAGTCATTGTCTGGTGAGAGAACAAACGCACCTGTTAGTGCTGAAAATTTAATAAAAAGTGTTAAAACACTAACAATATCTGTTCCTGAGAAACCTGAGGCATTGCATTTGTTTTCTATGTCTTTAGAAAAAGCATTTACTACTAAAAAAGTTCCTAAAGGCTTGCAAGCCGAAATACTAATTAATTTGCTAGGGGATAAAGTAATTAATGTTTTTACCTACGCAAGTGAGGAAGATTTGTCGGATTACGGAAAACTATAAGAATTATTTATAGCTGAATTTCAGTGACACCTCATGAGTGTCTTAGCAATTTTATAAATGCTCAACGTTTACCGAACGAGTCGCATGTACAGCTTGCATCGCGATTAACTGCAATATTTGACTATTATTGTCAGGTCAAAGAAGTAAAAAAGGATTTTAAAAATTTATGTGATCTAATTGTTGCGGATAAATTATATGAAACATTGGATTTTAGAACAAAAGAATATATAAGTATCCGCGAAGGAAAAACATGATTTCTGCCGACTCAGTTAGGTCGCGAATGTGATTTATTTTTTTCATCTCGTAGTAAAACTTTAGCTGAATTACGTAATTCTAAAGTTCACATTAATGAAACGAAAGCAACATGGTTTCAAAAGCAAGCGATGAAAAATTCCGTCGAAACAAAATTCAGAACGTTAAACTGGAAACGATTCGTTATGTATGCGGGGGAAAAGGGGAAAGCCTCCATTTCGCTCGTAACTGTCCGAAGCGATTAGCAAAATCTACAAATGAAAGTGAGACAGGAAATAAATTTGTTATATCGGAAATTGGAACTAAACCAAAAAATATGCTAGAATATATTGATATTTTTGTGGATGGGAATAAATAAAATTTCTAATAGATTCAGGAAGTGAGCTTATAATTGTAAATAAATCATTTTTTCCGACTAAAAAAATGGGAAATATAAAAGTTAAAACTTGTTTTGGAAATGAAATTTCTGCTCAAACTGCAATTTTCTCATTTGCTTTTAATGAAAAATATAAACCTGTTCAAATTGAAGCAGTTATAAATGATCAATTAGTAATGGAGGAAATTTTCTGGCCAAAATGTCTGCATCTTATTCAGCAAAATGGATTGTCGAGAGCCGAATATAGTCAGATAGATTCTATTGGAAGTAAATTTCCATTTTTTTTTTTTTTTTTTTTTTTTTTTTTCGATGGTAATTGAGAGCGAATAACTTGATATTAGTTAGATTGTAGATGATTGTTTACGCGATCAGGTTTCGCAATTGTTTAAAAATTATGAGCCATCTAAACAACCTCGAGAGACTGATATGCGATTAAACGTTGTATTAAAAGACTACATCCCAGTACGGCAACGGTCCCTTAAAATGCCGTTCACTGAACAAAAAATTGTTGACAAACAAATTGATGAATGGTTACAAATGGGTATTATCAAACATTCTTGTTCTGAATACGCATCTCCAATTTTGTTGTGTAAAAAGCGAGATGGTACACATAGGTTATGCGTGGATTTCAGACTGCTGAACAAAAAGTAGTTAAAAGATTCTTTTCCTAGGACTCAAGTAGAGGAAGTTCTCGATCATTTAGGAAAAGCAAAAGTTTTCTTAATCTTAGATTTAAAAAATGGCTTTTTTCATGTTCCAGTTGAGGAAAAATGCACCAAATATTTGGCATTCATTTGTCATGCCGGTTTATTCGAATTTTTAAGGACTCCATTTGGTTTGTCCACAAGTCCTAGTGTGTTTTTAAGATTCATATATCATGTTTTCAGGGATCTGATTAGGGATAATACAATTGTAATTTATATGGATGATTTCATTATACCTTCCCGTAATGAAACAGAGGGTTTGGAAAAACTTAAACGTGTTTTAAAAGTGGCTTTTGAATATGGATTAGAAATTAATTTTAAAAAGTGTCAATTTTTAAAACGAAAAATTGAATTTTTAGGCTATGTTATCGAAGAGGGTACAGTTCGTCCCTCATCAAATAAAATAGTAGCTGTTCAAAATTTCCCTGAACCTAAGAATATTTTAAAAATGCAAAGCTTTCTAGGTCTCACAGGATATTTCAGAAAATTTGTTCCGAATTATTCAAAAATAGCAAAACCACTAAGTGATTTACTTCGCAGTGGTGTAGAATTTGAATTTGGGCCATTACAAAAACAGGCATTTCAACGTCTAAAAGAAAGTTTGTGTAAATGTCCCGTAATCCATATTTTCAAGCAAGGAAAACCTCTTGAATTGCATACGGATGCTAGTAGCCATGGCTTCGGAGCAGTTTTATTACAACGCTCAGATGATGGACAACTACATCCAATCCATTATATGAGTAGAAAAACATCACCACAGCAAGAAAAACTGTCAAGTTATGAGCTGGAAGAGCTAGCAATTATAGAAGCCTTGAAGAGATTTCGAAGTTATCTCTTGGGGTCAAAATTTAAAATAGTCACCGACTGTGATACTTTCAAAAAGACGATGGAAAAGAAAGACCGGGCGCCTAAGATAGCCAGATGGGCATTATTTCGGGAGGAATTCGAGTGAGAAGTAGTTCACAGAGCAGGTCAACAAATGAAGCATGTAGATGCATTGAGCAGGAATGCAGTATGCATGGTCACTCGTTCCCAAAGTGAAATTACGGCTCAGATCACAACTGCACAAGCAACTGATGAACACATTCAATTGCTGAAAACTCTGATCGAGAAAGGACTCAGGGATGATTACTCTATAAAAGAAGATGTCTTGTAGATACAGGTAGATGGACGAGAACTTGTCGTTGTATCAGAAACGATGGAGCTTGAAATAATTCGTGGGATTCACAACAAAGGACATTTTGCTCTGCAAAAGACTAAAGATTTGCTGAAAAGAGACTTTCAACGCTAACGCAAGCAGAAAATAGAAAAAGTCCTAATGAATTGTGTTGAGTGCATCCTCTATAACAGAAAACGAGGCAAAGGAGAAGGTCTTTTGAACCCAATATCGAAGGACAATACTTCTTTGAGCACATATCATATTGATTTCATTGGTCTCTTACCATCTACAAGCAAGAGGTATCAACACATATTTACAGTGGTAGATGCATTCACCAAATTCGTTTGGTTCTATCCTGTTAAAGCAACATCAGCAGCAGAAGCACTGTAAAAACTCGGGATACAACAAGCAGTCTTCGAAAATCCTTCAAGAATTATTTCCGACAGAGGTTCTGCTTTTACTTCTAAAGAACTTACTACTGCAAAGACAAAGGTATTGAACATGTACAGATTACCACAGGAGTGCCAATTCCTTTTGAACTGATAATAGGTGTGAAGATGAGAAACAAAACAGATCTAAGAATCAATGAAATTCTGGATAAAGAATTCTTGCACGCTATGATTCAAGAAAAGGAAACTATACGTGAGGCGGCGAAAGCAAATATCTTCAAAGTGCAAGAAGAGAACCGACGCCAATGTAATAAAAATCGTAGAATTGCACCACTTTATAAATTAAATGACGTAGTAGCAATTAAAAGAACCCAATTAGGAGCAGGTCTGAAGCTTAGACCCAAGTTTCAAGGACCTTACAAAGTGGTCAAAATTAAGCCACATGATCGTTACGACGTAGCAAAAGCAGGATTTCATGAAGGACCCGAAGCAACTTTCACTTCAGCTGATCACAAGACGCCCTGGACTGATGCAGTTGCACCTTGAGATCAACGAATTTCTTTTTCTTCATCACCCTTTTTTTTTATTTCTATTCTTTCTCTTCAATATCCTCTTCTTTCCCCCCCCCTTCATTTGTGTTTTTCAGAGTTCGGAGGACATCACCTGTCGATGGCCGAGCGATGTGGTAAATTAATTCCACGAGAGGGCGCTCAGCTTTTCTTCCGGTGTTAATCAGCAGTCAGATGGGAAAGAGGGCAGAGAGTTTCCTAGAGCAAGAGAATACGGACCGTCCGCCGAGAAGGGTCGCCACCGGAAACCGTTGAGACATGATCTTCTTCAAAGGGCTGAAACTGGAATTCTTGTGTTAAAAATTCATCTGCAAATGCTCAAAGTGCCACGCGTAGGTGAAAAAGAGCAACTGAACATATCCACTGTTAATCTCCATGACATCGCAATCAATTCTTCATCAATGAAACTTTATTTGTAAAAATCCTCTTTTTTTAATCATTCAATAAATGAATAATCTAAATCAGTGGACTGATGCATTAAAACCCATCACACCTACAGTATTTTTTTTCCCATATTCATTGCTAGTTATTAAATACACAACGAAAATGGCATTGAACAGAAAACATAACAAATATAAATGCATTTTTTAAAAAAAATATTTATTATTAAAATAAACGCTTATATATTTTTAAAAATAGAATATTAAGTGACTAGTACACGCCATTACCAAAGTATATCTTGTTATCTATAATATAATTGGTAAAAACAGAAATTTAACTAAGGTACACATATGTATATCTCAGGCGCTTTCGCTCCCATTTCCCGATTGCTTACGCGCCATCATGATGTTTATTTTTAGTTTAGTTTTGTTATATTAACGTCCCGTTTTGAAGCAATACTAGGGCTATTTTAGGATGGACCTCGTCATTTTGAACTGTGGTCAGATGACACCTGACCTCCCTCCAAACTTTCACATCACACCAGCAGAAGGACATTTGCCCCCGACGGATCTAGATCCCTTTACACGGCGGTTCTCCGATGGAATCGGGCCTAGAACCCGCATCCCTCCGGTTCATGTGTATCTTTAGTGCGCTTGTTTTCGAATTGTCATTTCTTGTCCTTGAATATATTGTATTTCTTTTTTATAATAAATAATAATATGTTCTGTAAGATAATAAGATATAAACTTAAAAATATGTAATTCTTAATTTGAGTAAGAAATATTATTTTATAACTGTCTTGTAATCAGTCATTGATATTTCAATCCGGCATTGTGTATAAAATGTAAGGAATTTTATAAGCTAAAAGTATTTATATCAAATGGCTTTCACTCAATAGTAGATTATTGAACTTTTAGAAAAAAAAATGATTTAAGAAGAAACAATAGAATTTCTCATGTATCGAAAATAATCAAATCTGATAAATGGGTCACAGGCAATAGTGCCTTGTCAAGTTGAAAAATAATACATCCGGGCTATTCACATGCATATCCATATCTATAAAGAGCTCATTGGGACAGGCAGAAGACGTCAAAATAACCTAAATATATAGCTTTTAAAATAATCTGCTATTGTAAAAGCTTATCGTATTGCATATGGGAGATATCGATCTTTATTTTCCATATTACCGGTGACAAAAAGTGATCAACGCTCCTACATTCTGCATATACTATCAAATGGTGACAAGCAGAGCTGTCAGGAAGGGAGCTGAAAATGTTATTCCAATTTCGGTCCCTGTTGAAATATGAAAGAATTTTCTTCACCAGCCAAAAAAAATTAAAAAATTATCTTTGAATGAAACAAATTAATAGAGAAAGGTTCATCAAATGATGGAGACCACTGAAGATTTCATCACAACTATTTGGAAAAAATATTCCTAAACGGGCCCGACAAATTATCCCTTATCAATTAAAAAGAAATAGGACTAGATATGTCAAGCCATTCACAACATTACAAGGACGAAAAATGCATATATCCAGGATGTAAATATAGAAGAGTCAAGTGCTCAAAACACATTATCTACTTATGTAATATTGTTTAAAAAATGAAATTTCATTCAAAATAAGGTTTAATAGATTATTTCTACATTAAATTTTGTATTTCTTTCATTTATCAAACCTTAAAATAGGAAACTTATAGTTATAAATAACCAGAAATTTTTTAAGGTTTTTTTTTTTTTTTTCCGTCGAGAATGCTCTAACTTGCAAAAGATCTGAGGTACACATATGTGCACTTCAAAATTATGGGACTTAAGATTGTTTGATTAGCAAATATTTTTGCACACACACACACACACAGTATGTACAGCCATCAGAGCTGTCCCTTTTTTTTCCGTCACTGAAGAAAACATTAAACATTCATCTGTTGCATGCATGTCCTTTTTTAGGACCACCGAGTGCGTGCCTTTCTATGACGCAATTTCTGCAATTCTGATCGATTCTGCGAAATTTATAAAATTTGCTAACCCAAATATGATGGTGAACAGTAAACAAAGGTAAAAGATCTTGAAATCAAATTTTTAAACCATTTTTTAAAAAGTCAGGTTTGAAGATAATAGTTACTTGATTCAGCGTAAGCCACACTCTTATTGAGTAGGAGATATGAATCGTTTCCATTTAGAAGTAAATGGCTTTTCAGGACATTTTGTAAATCCTCAGAGCAATGTCAACAGTTAAGAATAAAGGACAACGGATCCATAATATCCGTCGCCCTTTTAAGGCCTACATCAGGTTCATGTGACACACACACACACACACACACACACACACACACACACACACACACA
>JAPMOQ010054413.1:0-31555 GCA_026543055.1 Argiope trifasciata
AAAAGAAAAACTGCCCGTAAAATTTATTGAGAGAATATTCGTGATCATTGCACGCTTCTTTAGACTGCAGTTAACAAAATAAATATTGCTCAAAAGAAAAATGTAATGGACAGATGGTATTGTTTAAATTCTACGGCTAATGCAAACAGTAATAAAGCAGAGAGCTCCAAAAGGCAAATGCACACAATTCAAAAATTTTACGTTCCAATTCGCTTGCAAATTTAACCCAAACGATAATTCGCTGGACTGCTTTTTGAACATTAAAAATCACGCAGCTCAAACAAGCAGCCGCCTGTGCCATCGATTTTTTTTTTCCAACAAGGCGTGTGTGGTTAAGTCGTAAAGGGCGAGATATGACGTCGTTGGATTTGCAATGCATACAAATTAAGGGAACCGCCGACTAATTTGAGGGGGTCTACTTTTACGATCCACCCTCACAATGCAGACGATATTTATGCCTGTCGCTACAAGTCGTTAAACGAAGGCTCCGGATTGGCTGGAGGTCGTAAAAGTTAAGTCTATGGGATGTCATAGTTCCCAAGAGATGGCAATCCATCCCCGTGATTTCGGTAAACAGGGGGATAGGGGAACGGGATAGGTTCGAATCGTTTGGCCGGAGCCTTTTCCTGCGGATCCGGAAAAAGGGGTGTGACGTCACCAGTGAGAAACGGAATGGAATGGTTTCTGGAGTTTAATGACTGCCTTGGTGAATTACGACGACGTTTATAACATCTGTTAGAGTACCCGATGAAGTCAATCGAAATTTTGAAGGAAATAAAAGTGGATAAGTAGGATTTATTTAGACGTATAGTTCGGCCTGGTGGCAGATATCTCCAGAACTTTTCGTTCACGCTTGACAAAGAATGTGACATGCTTACCTGTTTTAAACTGTTCAAAACTCACTTTTATAGCAATCAATTACACTTTGAGGATATGAAGTTAAATTTGTAATAGTTAAACAAAATGTAGAATTAAAGTCACTTAAAAACTGTTTCTGACAGTGGTTTACATTCAGTAAAACAAACATGCATCAGTTTTGTTGTATAAAGATGTATTAAAACTAAATTACTTTTTAATGCAGTAGAACTCCAATAATCAGACTCACTGAGACCTGATACGATCCAGATAATTGAATAAAAGAAATTTAAACATAAGTTCCAAGAATAATAATAAAGAGAAAATAAACTTGCTTATGATGAATTAATTTACAGTGACACAAACAGTAATAGAACAAACATGCACCAGTTCTGAATATGGTACCTATTAAAAATAAATATTGCCTTTCAATGAACGTGAGCTCAAATTATCCAACTTAGATTAATCTAGATTAATGGATAATGCTTTATCCGAATAATTTTATAAATAATTAATTAAAAACAATTTCTTAGAAACAATAAACTTGAAATCAAAATTATAATATTATATATATATATATATTGCATACATAAAATAAAGTTATATTAGTATTGTTTATAAAAATTATGTATTATAAAGACAAGTTAAAATGTATTATAAAGACAAATTAGAATTCTTACTAATGGAGCTGTAAGTCTCGAAATTTTTACGGCTTTGCAAATATTACGAAAATTATCAAATTTGTGCATTTGCCATAGTTATCAATAACTGCTATTTCCGAGAACAGTTATATACATTTAATGAGGATCTAATTGATATCTCAGTTAATTTACAAATTTTTATTTTAATTGCTTTATACTGGAATTTTCTCTCATTTCATAATTCCAAATCCCACTTTTTATTTAATTATTTCTAACAAGAGCTTTGACAAATTGCTAAAAATTTAAGTTCTCATGCACCCGTCGAAAGGATAAAAATTCCTAACGCTCATCACGTAACTTAAAAAAATAACAAAAATTCTCCTCCCTAAGTTGATATGTATCAAAGAAATTCCTAGCAAATTCTCTTAGCAAAAACCTCAAGTTAAACATTTCTAGCATTTCCTCTTTTGTCACGAAATACAGAGGCATTCTGCCTTTTATTCCTATATACAAATCATGCCATCCGGCAGAAAAATAAATCTGAAGGAATTAGTTTCATATATATATAGTTTGAATATATTGTAAATATAGCTTATAATCCCAACATATTTCAAGTTAATAGTATGGTTTTGGGGCTACAATACATAAAATTTATACGGTTTTACAAATGTTACGATAATTATGAAAGTTGTTTCTTTATAGTATTTATCAATTGTTATTATTTCTGAAAATAAAGTTATATACATATTATTGGACAAATTTGGAATTGTCTTCTTTTCGACCAAAATTGCTTTACATATATATTATATATATAACTGTTAAGACATTTTTTTTTTCTTTTCAAAAAAATTTCTTCATGTGAAAAGCTTTAGATTTATAATGCTATTAAAAATATAGTTACTATACAAACTATGAAGTAAATTGTAATAAATTAGAGTGCATTATTGCAAATTTAATTATTTCAATATTTATAGTAACATAATTACAAAGGACGCTCTATTTCAAAATTAGGATTAATCAAGGGCACTTAAAATTAAAATAAGAAAAACTTTAGCTGAAACACAAACTTCCGAAACATATAGCAACGGACTCTATTAAATAAAGGTTCTGCAATATTTCTTTTACCGAACTGGCTCAAATTACATCCTCAAATTTCTTCCTTTAAAAATAAAACAAATTGGAATCTGAGAGTCCTTTGTCCATTGTGAAAAGGATTTTAGAATACCATCACCTGGTGTTCTATGCGCTTCGGATAGATATGCCATAACAAATGAGAAAAGAAGCCCTAACTTGAAATAGAAAAAAAGAAAGGGACCGAAAAAGAAGAAAAAGAAATGGTGTCCATTTATCTAAGGGCACGAAAACAAAGGTGCGGCCGAAAGCTCGTCTACTTATTCATCATCTGACTTGCACCTGCCTCTGAGATTTTTTTTTCTTCCTTTTTTTTTCCTTTTTTCTTTTTCCTCTTGTCTATTTTCTTTTCGTTCTGTGAATGCCATGTTTTCTCTATTACGCATATTGCTTGCATTCGCAAACCGGATTGAGAGAATTTTTTCTTTCATTCATAAGTTTTGAAACTGGAGAGTTCAAATAAAAATATAATGATTCTGTATTTTGAAAATAGAGCTGGTTAAATGCTATTTCAAATAAATAAAATTTGTTTTGTTAATAATATTTACCTAATCTGAATGTTTATTTTTTAATAAATAAATAGGAAACTCCATTCCATCAAAAAACTCTTGTCTTTCTTTAAGAACATTGAATTTCTTTCATTTTGAATTGGTTTTGTTAAAGGAATGCATTTCATTCAAATAAATGAGTAGCTTGTTTTTTGTTTGAAATAACCATTTTTGAGCAATATTTTAACCAAACATGGACTGCTTAATTTCTCCCAAACAAAAGCTACTATTTAGCGAAGTGATATCTATGCAAGGACTGGTCATTTAAACGAATTATATTTACAAACACAATTATTTCATTTACAATTACAATTATCGCAAATACAATTATATGTCCTGTAAGATAGTCTGGATATGAAAATGCGATTAAATAAATAAAAGAAATGGAATTTCATAGCAAGAAAATCTCACAGCTCAACTGAACAAAATATAAACTGACCACTTATCGAGTCAGTCCCAAAAAACAAACTATGTTATGTATTTTAGAAAATAAATAACATGATGCATATTGTAGCGAATTTGTTAATTTAAATAACAATTATAATCAATAACTAGGAATTGTTAATATTATTTTCAATATATATCTATTTCCACTATTAGTAGTACTATTAAATCTTTGAATATTTGAAATAAAAATGGACGAAAACTGAGATTTTATTTCAATAAATCTTCTCCAAGTAACTGATTATTTCAGAAAATATTGTGAACATCATAATGAGCAATTTATATTTTTGAAGTGAGGGTGGTAATGTGTTTTCTATGCGATAAAAGAGCTTCATGATTAATATCCAACTTGTACAGTTTTGCTGATCTAAGCTATTTATTATAATGTAGATATAAATGAGCACCACATATTAATCATAAACGAAAAGCCTTCCAAGGATTCAAGATAAATTATTTCATGAACAGTTTTAAAATTTAAACCAAAGCACAGTTTAATGAATTTTGAGTCCTCTTACACGTTTTATATAATATTTGAAAAAGAGACAATTTTTGAAATATTGGTTGAAATGTGTGATTATATAATTCTAAGTAACCGTTCATAATGATTCAGAAATTCCAAATAATTGACTGATTCTCAAGAAAATTTATATCTCTTAGTCAAGGAATTAGAATTGATTTCATGAAAATCCGACGCTTATTAAATTTTTTGTGAAGACGGAATAAAATTATTGAAATCAGAAATATAATAATATTTATTTAAAATACTATCCTGAACTAAATGAAAAATATTTAACTATACTGCTAAACAATAAAAAAACGAACTCTCAGTATGCTCTTTGTATAATATAATAAATTAACAGTACTTAATTTTAATATCATTCGTATCCTCATAATCTTTTCTACTTCTCAAAGAAATGCAAGTATAAGCAGCGTGCCCATAACACCAAAATCTTCTATGCCCTTCATTTTCACAATAAACCCACCCCCTTATTACATGACATTTATTTGAATAAAACACCCCAAAAGAAAAAGACTACGGTTTCTTTCAATATACTTTTAGAAGCAACTAATGCTGCATAAGCGACACATTTTTTTTCTTTTAAATCTCTTATGTACTTTGAAAAAGAACACGTTTCCCTTGAAAACACTTGCCTAAAAATACCACTTTCAATCCCGTGCCAAAATAAAAATTACGCCTCTCGTCGCCATCCCTTTGCTTCAAATGAATAAATTTCCCTAAATCGTCACATTAACGTCATTGACGTGGTATAAATAATTCATGCTTATCAACGAACATCTCTAGAGGGCGCACCCAGTTGCGTGATAAAAGTCGGGCATGCGCCCTGCCACCCCTTTTCAAAAATAGAATACTCGTATCGTCCGCCGTTAATGACGTGGGGCACGACATGTAATTAAGAACCACGAGCAGCGAGTGCTCAGCGTTAGGTAAAGGCCTTTCCCGATTTTGTGGCTTAATGTGGCACTTTGCGGCCGCAGACCTTGCGTCTTAATCAGGAGGGAAATCATAAAACTCGGTAAACTACAATTGCGCATTCATTTGGGAGGCTGGAGGGATTTTTGGCGATGAAAGAGGATTTGGTTTGCGCATTTGCTAAACCCAAAATCAGTTGAGAGTTATAAATTCGACTTAATAAGTTATTTCCTATTTGTTAATTTCAAACTAAAAGTATTTAGCAATAACATAATTAATTACGTTTTAATTATCTAGACTTAATTTAAACTTAAAATGCTTTTTAGATTATTACTAGATAAAAATTGGTACAATTTATTTGAATAGTTTTCTTAAAGTTCCTATTAAAAACCTTAATAAAGCTATTTGGAGACAAGCATAACGTATTTGAACTCTGATAAGATTATATTGGTCCCACGATTGTTAGTATAATCTCACCATTAGCATTGATCTGTTGATAGTTGAAACATTAGTTAAATTGACTAAAACTATGCTCTGTTATTGAATCATTAGACTATGCTCTGTTATTGAATCATTAGACTATGCTCTGTTATTGAATCATTAGACTATTCTCCGTTGTTAAATCATTCTCCATTTTTAGTTGAAACATTAAGACTATGGTGCAACTGATACTTCGTTGTTAGTTGAACCATTAAGACTATGGTTTAACCGATGCTCCGTTGTTAGTAGAATCAACAAACTTTGATCCGTTGTTACTTGAACAATTAAGACTAAACTCCGTTGTCAGTTGGACCGTTTCACTATGTCAGGTGGAAGTTTAGACAACTCTGCGTTGTCAGTTGTACAGTTAGACTATTCTCCGATGTTAGTATAGTTTCAATATTTAGAGCAGAAGGAGAATATTCAACTTGAACAGATTCAATACAATATAGATTCACGAAAAGGCGCAATTGTATTTCTGGCAACTATGATCTTTTGATCCTAAAGCTAGTCACAATTTAAAAATTACTGCAACGTATTTTTCTTTAATGTTAAAAGTTCATGTGTTTTTCAATGTATATTAAAATTCTTAATGTTTAAGAAAAGATTGCCTCTGTAATTATAACTCAGAAAGAGGGATATTTTTCTAGTTTCTTATGTATTAACACAGTATGAGGTTTTATGATTAATTGTAAAGCTGAAAAAAATTTAACATGGATTTTGGTTTTCTTTCTTCCAACGAATGGTTCGGAAATCTCATATAAATCTACAATTTTGCAGAATTTTACCTGTCCTAGTCGGTCAGAATCATTATGTTCATATGCTGGCAACAAAAACAAGCCAGTAGAAGGTTTAGCGTTCAACTAGATAACACAAAATTTAATGCCAATCAACTATTCTTATGATAAATAAATACGCTTAATTCCCTTAATCTAATTATTTTCGATTTTAAACTACGATGTTGAGATGGACATGATCCGATGACTAGACAGAATTTCCATTGATGTATTTTGCTCAAAATTTAATATTTTCATTATTATTATTTTGAAAAGCTTTCATTCAAAATTATTTCTATAGCTTATTGAATTTTTAAAGTTTCACTGAATAACAGATAGATAAAATTCTAAAAATGTGTTTTATGGACTAAAAAAGGCCTGGAATTATTTATTCATCTGGAAGATTCATCAAAGTTTGGAATCGATTTTCTTAAAAGATCACAAAGTTTTGCGTATAAGAAAGTGAGAGTCGAATAATCATAATAGAAACATACACCATAATATCTTAAAATTGACTTAATTTTTCATTGTTTAAAAGTTTAAAAATATAAAAATTAATGTATACTTTTTTTTGTAACCTGATTGGCAAACAATTTACAAATAGTACAGCATAGTCAATATATGCCATTTTTATACCAGAAGCCATATTACTAACTCATGACCGGAAATAAGTACTGAATGACCGAGCCGCCGCAACAGCAATACTGACGGAAGCTGTGGTTGAGTCCTAAGGACCATCAACGGCCATGGTACAACGTTCCACGTAGAAAGTACGACCCTTCATCGATGGGAGGAGTCAGATCCCCCTTTATCGTACTCACCGGGTTAGTGAGATCCAACCACCAAACCGGAAGCATACATCCTCAATTACGAAGTGCCCCTGCGGAGTCTTATTATAGGGAAAGAAACGGAGGATAATATGAATGAGAAGTTCTTCAAATCTAGAACCTTAATTCTAGAAAACTATGTTGTTGTTGGGACTTTTGGCAATTTACAAGCCCACTGAGAGTTATCTGTCAGCGATTTGAATCAAGTGAGCTTCTCTGGTTTTTTCAGTAATGTCAACTAGGGTCAAGAGTACAACTTAGCAAAATTAAGGCGTCCCATTCGCTTGTACAACCCTTTTTTATAGGGGGGCACATCTCCCAAACAGAACATAGCAGAAGAAAAATCATGGCCGAACCGAGACTCGAACTTGGGATGCGGAGACTCCACAAAACTATTGTAGCTAAAAAAATGGTATTAAAAATCTGTATGTAATCAAAATTATAGTTAGATTTTGTAAATTTATAGAAGAAACTATAAAAACAATTCATATAAATTTTTAAAAATATTATTTTTATCAAAAAAAGAACAGTTTTAGTTTATTAAATAATTATTGAATACTAAGAAATTGTAAATAAATAAAATTAAAATAATTTTTCTAACTTTAGCATCAAATAATATAAACAAAACAAAGAAAATATTCACTCAAACTATTATTTATATAAAAATTTTACTTAAACATTGTTCCAAAAGTTGAAGATATGAATTCATTTATTAAATTAACATTCCTATGCACTGTTACTTAAATTTTACATTTTAGAAAATTCCCATAAAAGTGAAAATAATGCCTGCTTTTATTGCATTCCATAGGTATGCATTTCTTTTACGAACATGTAAATAAAACAGAAATGCTACATTTATAAGAAAAGAGAGTCCCTGGAGCATTGTAAAATCGACTTTGAATATCAAATTCAATATCTGACGCTGAAGTTTCTGAGTGAGTAAACAACCAAATAAACCTTTAATCTTAGCTCAGAACCTACAAAATGCTTCAGGGGAGTGGAAAAATAAAATTCAATACAAATAGCATGAGAAGGAAGACATTTCTAACAAACAGCAGGGAAGAAACGGAAGACCGAAAGGGAATGAAAAAGCTGCAAGATAAAACTCGGAGAAGATCTATAAGCCTCTTATAATACTCAGGAATCCATAAAAGGTTATATGAGATGTGGAATAAAAAAAAATAGACTTGGAGAAAAGCAAATAGGTACAGTAGAAACAATTATATTTTAATTTAAAGATAAAAATAAAGTACACGAATTCTTCGTGAGCCTCTATATTAAATTATCTCATGACAATTTTTTATATATGGGATGATGGATTTTATATTCTCTTTTTTAAATGTAGAACTATAAAGGCAAGAAATGACTTCTACGTATCTTATATTCAAGGCATCCAAGATACGTGGATCAGAAGTTTCTAAAATGGTGGGTAGTCCTGGCTTCTCAGATGGAAAACAAGAAATAACAACATGAAAAACGAAACGTAACGTTGCGAGGTTGAGTTACCTCCCCTTCCATGACGAGATTTACTTCCTAGGGGAGGGGCTGTGTACTCAATCTTATTTCTGAAATTTTATTTTATCATGACGAGGATCATTCAGAAACTCTTCAAGCTTTAGCACGTCAATTATAACTATTTTACGCCTACCATCGAAGAATTCCTCCTTCATGGCCCAAAGAGTACGTGGCTAGAAAGTTTCAGGATATATAATCTAATTGTCGTTTCTGCTGGGCTCGTAAATGTCTTGGACTTAATATCTTTCATTTCTACAACCGGGCATATCTCTTGGACAAGCGGGTAAGATGGAGTCATAGGCGAGAATCATCCTGAAATTCCGAGTACTTGGGCAGGGAGGGAAATTCTATTACCGTTAAGGATATCATACATGGTGAAGCTATAAAAATAAGAATATTTAATTATTAAGCATTTTGGTAAATTCACTGGTAAAGTAAAATAAAGTTAAACGTTGTCACAAAGTAATTATTCGAAGAGTCTCACTTTGTACAATGACTTAAAAGACATTTTCAGAAAGTTTTGTATCGTAAGGACTAAAATTTTACATGAGATGGATTTCATTACCATTTCTAAAATACGAGTGGTAGCTGAGATTTTCAATGATCAACAATAATAGGGCAAAATGACTTAATATTGGCTTCAAGCCTTTGGTTTGAGATGCGATTCAATTAAAGATTCGCAGACTCAGAGAGCATGAAACTCGTTAAATTTATTGGTATCAGATATCCTTCTGCTAGTGTGGAGAGGAATTCAGAAGACTTACATTTTATTTTATGAGCATTATCTTCAATACAGGATCTGAATGAACGAATTTTATTCCTAAAAAATCAAGTGCAGCTTAAAGATTGGATAATAGTCTAACGAAAACTAAATAGACGAGATTGATCCAGGATTAATGTGATGAAAATAAGCTGATTGACGCATATTATAATTTAATGGCTCTCAATCGAAATTTTTGCATTATTTTTTTTATTAAATCTAGTCCGTGAATAGCGATAATACCTAGATAAATATTTCGACCTCTTCGGAAAATGCCTATCTAAATTTTCATAAATGTATATATCATATAAATAGAATAAATAACCGTATATAATAAATAACGAATTATAAGCGTAATTAAACAATTATTATATAAATATAATAATTGCAACTGAATACACTCGTCATAAAGCAAAATATACTTGTCCCATGACGAATGTATTCCTCACAAACAGTTAACTGGTTAATAGGGATTCTTTCAAAAAACAAGTCTATGGAGAGTTCAGCAAATCTGTAAAAACTGTTTTCCCGTAGGAAGAGCTCTATTGTTGGAAAAAAAGGCACAGTAATTCTCAAAAGCTTCGTAATTAATACAAATTTAAGACAACGGAAGCACAAATTGACATTCGAGGCGAGAAAAATTACCTGGATACAAAACAAATTTTATTATCTGATATTCTTAATTTACTTTTCAATATTTTGCTTATGAAAGAAGGATTATTATGCTAATACAATTAATAAATTATATTCGTAGATTCGACAAAGAATATCTTAACAAGAATATGTAAGATTATAAATATTATCTTTCCAACTCATGCTCATTTATTTAACCCGAAATTGGAGACATGATTTTCCTCACACGGCCAGAGACATTGAGCCAAAATGAAACCACTGTTATTTTTCTTTTTTATCGTTTACAAACAGCATCGGATTTTATTTTGAAATTAGAATACATTCCGAAATTCGTGTAGTTAGTAATAATGTTAAATGTTTGGAAGATATTATAAGAAAAACCTAAAAACTCTTTAAATGAGTATTTAATTCGTTATTAAAGAATTACACTTATGCTAATAACATAATTTACAAATAAAAATAAATAAGAAATATTTTTTTAAAGAATATTTCTTTATTTTTTTTGAAATGTTCAAATCAAAAGCATTTTGAGAGACATGGAGTTAATGACTCCATAAATAACAACAAAAACTTTGAAAAGGAATAACTCAGTGGAAATAATAAGTACGTGTTAAGACTTTAGGCAACACACTGCTGAAGAACAACTTAAAATTACTGAGGAGATGTTTGTATTCAAGGACTTAATACCACGATAATCAGAGCTAATGAACAACACGAAATCATTTTGACTCCCGTTTCCAATTATGGGTTAACAATTTGTCTTTCGATATAAAAATAAATGTCATCAAGTGCGACATCAGAAAATTTACGTTTTGCCAAGGGAATAATATTAAAAAAAATTAAATAAATTTAAAAAAGAACAATAAAAATAAAAATTCTCGTATATAATAAAAAAATAATGAAAAACCTAGGCAATTTTTCACATGTTAAAATTATTATACATTTACAAATAACTATATCAGTAACCAAAATTTGTTTGCCAATGGTAAATATAATTCTTCTGAGCTTCCATACACAAAACACGGATACAGGTAAAATATGTCCTAGCTGTAATAAATGGCTAAAAATATCGCCTCTAAATAAATTTTAAAATGACTTGCATGCATAAAAGAATCAAGAAGCCGTTCATATACGCATTTTTAAAACTGTACAACCTGCATAATCTTCTCGTATATAATAAAAAATAATAAGCACCCGACAAAACACATCCTTGAGTACCTGAAGTAGATTCGCCGCTACGAGAAGTCGATTAAAAAAATGAATGAAATTTTCCACAATGTCATCTCAAGCGATCCTTTATTTATTACACTATCAACGTCCGCATTTATTAGGCACCATCTAAAAAAATAATAATCCATTATTTTTTTTTACTAACATTCTTCGCCATTCCCTATCCTCCTCCCTGCTTTTTTCCACCGGATTTCTTCGGAAAATTTCTCAACCCTTAATCCCATCAAAAGGAAGGCAGAAAGGTAAATTCTGCATTAGTTTTCACTCTTGCCTCGTTTTTTCTTTAAAAAAATAAGTAGCCATCGTCAAACAATAGCTGTTCGCCTTCTCCACAAAATAAGAAAGAAAGAAAGATGAAGAAAAAAGATACAACAAAAACATGATTAATTCATCACTCCAGTGCGTTTCAATAACAAGAGGAGAGAGGCCTAAGAAAAATAAAGAAGAAACCAATATAACTGAGAGGGCTTGCTTTCATCTCTGTTGACTCTTATTGAAGGCTCTGGGAACAAAGCGGCTTATGTGATGCATGTCGAATCCTACTGATCAGGTGGGGGTGAGAGTGGGAGAGTATTCCACAGATTTTCCACTACCCCCCCCCACTTCATCTCCTTTTTTTATCAAACCCCTCAGCAACATGCCACGGATTTTCTTAGAGACGTAATGGTGAGTCTTTGGAGCTTTTAAAGCTTTTAGGAAGAATGTAGTAATAAAATTTTCAAATTTTCCATATAAGCTGAATGTTTTCCCCCCATTGGTTTAACAAAATAAAAACATAATGGATATTAACTAAGAAGGCATACTTTAATTAAATTTATGGTAAGTTTTGAAACTTCCGTTGTTCTTGACAAATCTGACAGAAATATGGAAAGATCATATTCGTTTCTTATAGAAAAAAAAAAATCTTTTCTGAGTTTGCTGAAAAGACTAAATACAGGGTGGTTATGATTAGAGTTTCACTTTGAATGGTCATAAAAGAGAAAAAAAAAAAACTATTGCAGCAAATGTTATCAAATTTGGTATTGTGGTTGAAAGAAGGTAATGGAATTTTTTTTAGTTCGAAAACTCCACACCAAGGTTGAAATAGAGCTGAATGCAATATTATTAAGAAAAATAGAACATGAAGACATCGGTTTAAAATATGTTTGATCATTTCTGAAACGTGTCTCAAAGCATGTTTAATGTGGCATTCGTCATTTTCCGAAAACATGTTGAATCGCATTACTTTATTCACAACAGTAGTTAGAAGATGAATGCTGCGCACATATCGGTTAATGGCATCTTCCAGTTCCACCAAATTTTTGAGATAATCACCGTAAACAGTACTTTTGAAATAGTACACACTGAACATGTTTTAAAACACATTTCAGAAACGATTAAAGGCATGAAACCGGTATCTTCATGTACTATTCTGCTTAGCAATATTGTATACACCCCCTTTTCCCCCCCCCCCCCTCCCTGCCCTTTTTTTGGCAGTAAAGCAATTCCCTGACCTCCTTTGAACTATTGACAAGTTTGATAACATTTGGTCCAGTAATTTTCCTTCACAGTGGAACTTTTTATAATAATCACTTTGTATATTGACTATAAATAAATCTAGCATATATTTTATCGACAATTTTTGCTCTTTTTTTATTTCTTCTCTCAAACACAAAATAGTTCGAATGTTTCCGTGAAGATATAAAGTGAATCGCTAAACTTTTTTTAAATTCTTACTTCTTCCTTTTAGTTTTATGATAAGTTTAAGCTACTGATTAGTGGCATTATTTTAAATACTTCCGAAAAATAATAAAACGCAAAATACTTTACAACCCTCAATTGCATTCATTTTAATCTTCTTAGGCAGCAGAGGAAAAATTATATTTGCCACCTTCAGATTGAAATTATTGATTTGAAATTTTTTTGGAGCAGAGATACACTCACAATATTTAAATATATAAGTTTGGAGGAAATGTTTACAAATAGGCTATGAAAATACAAATGCAATTAGGATATGAGATTCAGAAAACGCGAGTAGAAAATTAAAAGACTTCCAAAAATCGAACTTTGACTCAAAAGCGAAAAAAACTCAAGTTAGTACTGTAATAGTATAACTAACTACTACTGCAAATTTATATCTGCATTAGTATCAATATATGTGATCTCAACTGTGAATTTATCATTTACATTCTCAAATTCGTCATAATATAAAACGAAATAATATTAAAAATAATTAACGAAATTTATGGGGATAACATTTAAACAACAAATATTTTTAAACATCACAATATACACATATTATATTCCAAATTTAGTAAAAAATGTGGAAAGGTATTATGTGATCCACAAAACTAAAGAATGATAGTGCCCATTTTGAAATAATTATGGTATCTGAAACTTTTTTTACATCATTTCGAATTATGTATTTTCGGTAAATTAAAACAGTTTCAATAAGAGTAGCATTATGCACAGAGAACAGTATCCCATCCCATAGTATAGTTCAATTTTATAGTATAAATATACGATTTAATAAAATGATCAATCTTTTTATTTTCTTTTTTGGTTTTTAACTAATGATCCTGAAAACATTGATCATTATTTCATTTTCAAAATTTTTTATTAACTACTTACTATAATGAAGAATCCAAGAAATTGTTTCTGGTAATAGCAATAAATCAGTAAGAGATTATTGAAAGGAACTTACCTAAAAAAATAAAATGAATTTGAATAAGTCATTTGAAACAATATAGCAAATATTTTCATTCATTAGCATACATAGTGCTTATTATTATTTTTAACTTCGCACAAAAGTCACATAATTCATAAAGTTAGAGATAGATACATTACATGTTTTAAAATTTATTAATATTAAAGAAAAGAAACGATTAAACAGCAATTACTTTTAAAGTTGAAAAAGATTGCATAACCTGTAATAAAAATGCTGAATACAAGTTCTTTCTTCCTCTAATCAGATATTCCTATGTGTAAAGGAACATAATAGATGCAAGTCAATAATATTGCTTTCAAACGCAGTTAATATCATAGTATTAAATTAAGTTTTACATATATTTCAATGGATGCTGAATGGAAATCGTCAATGATCTCCAACCTAGGCGACATTTACAACTTACTGGATCATTTGGCGCTGATTGGCAACATATCTTTAAGAAACAGACATCTGATATCTTTCTGCTAATTATATATCAAAAACTCTATAAATGGAATGCGTATAGAAGAATTAATCGAATGAATTTTCTTTTTGGAGAGTCATTGAGGTAAAATAACACTAATTGTAATCTGATAGATATTGGGTTGTGCTGATATTTAATTAGCAGTTTGCTCCCCACCTTCGTGTTGTTGACTTCAGCAAGCGTGTCTTCTGTACTCTTCTTTTATATTTTATTATCAATGATTCTTGTTTCGTGGTATAAAATATCGTTATCGGTTATCGAGCTAACTGACATTCTTACCGGATGCATTTTCAGTTGCAATAGTTACAGTAAAATAAGTGAATATTAGTTTTATTGAAATGTTCCTCCTTTTTTTAAAAATAAGAGAAGAATATCAAACTATCAATTACTTACAATAAGTAAATGATGAAATAGAATACGGATGGAAAAAGAAACCTTCAGAATCGTTTCTTCCTAAATAAATAGGTTTTTATCCATTAATTTTCCTTCACCGAAAATTGGTCTTTATGGCTAACGGTTATGCCTTTATTTATTAATACACGTATTATTGTACACATTTATTTTACATTATTTTATATAGTGAATTATTTTATTCAAAATTTCACATGGACATGAAGAAAGAATATTTAAAACCGAGCTAATTTATCATTGAATATTGTCTAAATCGAAATTTCTCCGGATAAATTTATATACTCATTAATTATGGGACATGATATTTGGATTCCGAGCCGTCTGAGGTAAAATCATATTTCGAATTACATGTTAAATTATGGTTTTATATAAATTTTGAGATCAAATTTCTGATATCCAATACAAAATGCTGTAAATATAAACAATTGCAAAACAAAAAAAAAATGTTATTGAATCTTTATATTATTAGTATAATCGACGGAATAATTTATAGATAAAAATAAAAAATCTGTAAATTTATTATGATCAAGGAATAATGATTATATATTTTCAAGAAAATCCTATTTCAATGTAAATAAAAAAATACGAAAGAATTTTATGTTCCTAATGATGAGCGTTAGATTATGTATAATTTATAATGATGAAAAATATCACCGTTTTATTGTAATCATAAAAATATGAAAAACTTGATACATTAAATACTTCTAATAATGAAAATTAAAACATGTATTATTTATAAAAATATGTATAATTTAAAATAGTAAAAAAATATCACCCTTTTATTGTACGAATAAAAACATAAAAGATTTAACATATTGAACGCATCAAATAATGAGGATAAAAAATTCAATGTATAATTTATAATGGTCGAGTAATCATCATTTTAATATAAGTATAAAAATTCGAAATTGCTCATATATTAGATTTCTACTAATGAGAATTAAAATATTACAATTAATAAAAAATATGCATAATTTATAGTGGCAAAGAATAACCCCGTTTCAATGTACGAAAAAGTTTGATATTAAATGTTTTTAATAATAAGCATCAATATGATATAAAAAATATCTCAGACATTATTTTAAGAATCCTTCATGAGAATGTTACATCTTTATTCTAAGGTAAATCTCAGAATTTTATTTCGATTCAAAAATAGTCTTCAGCACCCATGCTTCCTTTTTCTCACTCAGTCGAATGTCAACCTGGAAAAGTGGTTACAGTTTATTCCTGGCGCGGGAATCGATTTTTAAAGCCGCAAGAGAACACCAAGTTGAAGAAGAAACTTCAAGAACAAAGCTTCTCCCTCAGGTTCCCTTGAAGACGACAGCGGCTTTTCCTGCTTCCCCGCAAATCCACAGAGGGATCCGCACAAAACTCTTCCATTTTTTTCTCCCGTTACCATGGTTACGGGCCGAGAAAAGTTGTCCGCCTAATTAAAAGCAGCCCTCGCGTGATCTATGCTCGCGGAGAGATCACGAAGAAAAGGGGAGGACCATTTGTCCCGTTTTAGCCCGGCTGCCTAGGAAGGAGACTTTTCCGCTCTATTTCATCGTAAACTTGCGCACCCAATACCCTACGGGGCATCCCCTCCCTCCGGTTGCAGTTAGAAGGGGGGGGGAGTGGAAAAGTGATAGGGCCCGGGTAACGAAAATAAACTGTATTTAAGATAAGAATGAGTTGTTGGTGTAAATGTTGCACGATAAACATCAGAGCAGTCGTTGTGTTTAATATATGCCTATAAAAATATGGAGCTGGAGCTTTTTATGGTAATTATCTATTCAGAACGTTTAGGCTTGGATATATTCTTTAATAAAGGGGCACAAGAAGCTCAGCTTATATATTTGTTAAACAAAAATAAAGTTTAAATGATTTTTTTTTATTTAAAGCTCTTAAACGGATTATATTTGTTAGATAAATATTCGAGTATGGGTACAATTTCAATGGGAAACATCTTAATGTCGAGAAAAAACACTAATGTTTCATTTGATTTCCAGTGCTCCTCATTGGAGAAAAGACAACACAAATAATGCATGAAAATCCCCATAAATATTGTTTGCCAACTGATTCTAAAACCTTCGACACTTTTGCGCATGCGTTAGGATGGGTTTAATTCGGAAAAATACAGAGATGAGAGAAAAGAGGGAAGGAGATGTTTGTATTTGACTGTAAAACAAATTTCAGAATTATAAAATGTGCACATCCTTTAGTGAGATAGATTTATCGAAAAGTGGTCTTCTCAGGATATTGAAATAAATCCAAACTATTGGTTTTTAGTGTTTATTTAAGTTGAATATTTACAATCTGAAATAAAATATACAGTGCTCCAACTCTAAAAGAAAATGAATTAACATAAAGACAATAAACATAGAAACTATGCACCTAAATTCAAAATGCGAATCAAATCCAAAGATTAACAGCTGCTTTTTCCCTTGGGTATAATGACTGGTTAATGACAGCCAAACCTCAATGGGTGGAAAAATCATGCGACCAATAGACGACTAATGCATTCAGTATTGACATAAAGACAGACGTTATTCTAGTTCTTTTTAATGGAGTTTGGGCTTCATGTCAGGATTTTTGTGGTCAGGAAACCGAGTTATTTCCTCGTGCCACATTTTTGGAATCAAAGTAAGATTAAATCTCGAAAAAATTATGCGAAGGATGCCCCCAAATTAACGCAAGATATTAAATTGCCACCATTCGTGCAGTAAAGTGGTAAAACACTTTATTAAACAATAGATTAAAAATAACATCAATAACATGAAGCAGTTTGTAAAGCATAATAGCAGATGATAAATAAAGATTGCAGAACTATCAACTCATAAGGGATAAATAATAAACTCTGGATAAGATACATAAAAAATTGTATATTTCTTTTTTATACTCAGCACATTAAATTGCAGAAAATACTATTTTGACATCTGAATCAAACAAATCATTTTTTAAATTTAAATTTCCAATTATTTCTAATTCATTAACATTTTTTCGTAGTAGAAAAAGATAACTAAAAAGAAGCAACGATTCTATAGAGTCGAATCAATGTATATTGTTGTTATGATTTATGACACTTTACATGCCCGCTGACAGATCTGTCAGAGTTTGAAACCAAGTGAGCTATTCTTGTTTTTCAATAGCGCCAACTAGAGCCAAAAGTGCGACTACGACCCCTTTTTACAGGGGTAGAGGGGTCCATTCATGCACCTCACAGATAATACAGAAGAAAAACATGTATAGCCAAACTAGGACACAAACGCCCAGGAACACGAGAAAGGCCCTACCCCTATGCCAAGACTCCGGTATCAATATGTGCAACATCAAAAAAAATATTAAAATCAACTCGTGTATAAAATGTAACACTTTATTTCATATTTGCTCTACATCATCATGTTTTTTTTTTTGTACCAAGGTGCGCAATGGATTTAAAATATGAATTAACGCAGCGCAGTGATCGTGAGTCACGAAAGAGTGAACTGACTCCATTATTTACGAAATTTCTTCATTAGCCCCAATTACCAAATAGCGAGAGTATAGTAAGGCCTTGACAGAATTACTTTTTATAAACGGAGTAATTACATTTGAAGGTGGCCTAAATATAAATGAGAATCCTTTTTCATCATTCATTTTATAAATCACATCAGTCACGCATAACGCATTTCCTCGAATTGCTAAAAGAGAAAATTCGCCAACCAAAAACTAACTCGAGCGTGAATCGCTATATTTTTATCAATTTTTTTTATAAAGCTATACGGTAGATAAAGATAAGAGCTAAAATCCGCTGACTTAAGCTTTCTAGGTAAAATCAGAATAAACTAGTTAAATAATCGTGAGCCTTTACGAGTATAATCAAATTCCCATTTCTGAAAAAACGACCCATTTTAGCTTTAACGTTCATTTTTATAGCACTATCTTTGGAACGGTCGTTTCTTGAATACGAAGCGTAAGTAACATTTATGCAAATTTCTCGTTAAACGGATTAGAGGTACCAGCGTATTTTCAATGACAGAGGAAGCAAAAAAAAAAAAAAAAAAAAAAAAAAAACCTAGTTACTATACATTGAAAAGGCAGTCTACGAAGAAGGGAAATTAAAATTAAAGATTAAACAGATTAAGCTTGATGAATGCGAAATTGTAGTTAATAGAGTTAGGGTCTTTTCACTCCTTATTCTTAAAGTTTTATAGAGAACTGAATGTAAGAAGTAAGGATATTCTGGGAATTTTTTATATTTCTTTTATATATAATGTATATATTTTATTTATCGCTTTAATCCTATTTTGGACATAGATACGCATTTTTATCCATATTATTTTTGACATCTTTTTATGTATACATTTATAAGCATTTCAGTGATTATTTTATAATATAATTATCTCCTAGGTTTTTGAATAAAAAATGGAAGATTATATGAAAGGATATTTAATTCCATTTAAAAGTATGTCTTATTTAATTCATTAATCTTAAAAAAATATTGTTTTCAAAGCTGAAGTTTTAAAGATTTGTTTTGCTGTACTCTTCACATTCAGTTGCATGAATTGACATATTTTTTTCTAAAAAATAAACTAATTTTGAATAATCATTTCAGAAGATAATTTTTTTGAGATATGGTCATTTTTTCAATAATTTCGCATTAAAAAATATTCATTTAATTAAACTTTGCTTTAACAGAGATTTTTTTTCAAAGAACGCGACAATTTTCAGATGTCAATCCAAGAAAAAATTAAAATGTACAAAGCTGTGATAATGTTTTCATCAAAACTGTTGAATTTTTTTTCCTTCTAAATTTTTTTAACTTTGAAAATTTATACCTCTTAGTTTCTTCTCTTTAAAACTGTTTTAGGAATATGCTGTGTTATTTTTTGAACTGAGGATATATAAAATATTCGTGATATTTATGTAATTATATTTATGTAATTATATTATGATATTTATGTATTACTTTCTTAATTATTGCATTGAATTATAGATTTTTAGAATGAATTAAGTTTAGATTATAAATTTTAAAATCGATAATTATGTGCACATATGGCATACCAGTATGAAATCAACACTTGAAAGTATACGAAGTTAAAATATAAAAAGTTATTCTTAAATTATATTAAAATAAAAACAAAACTTTCTTAAGAAGGCTTGTTAAAAAATTATATCAAACAGCAAACTTCACAGTATACTGAAAAACTAAATTAATACCCTAAAATATTTGACGATTTTAGTGTATTTCAATATATTTGATAATCATAGTACATATTTGCTGGAATTACTTTTATTTATTGGAATAGTGGACTATCACTCATAAACAACTGCACTGAACAGCGAAAAACACTGCAACAAATGCAAAACTTATCTGAAACACCACAAAGAATTACTTATTTTTTGAGGAGTAAAGATATTCTTTTTGTTTATTTGATCATTTCCTAGGTCATGTAAAAAATATATTTAGTCAATTTTGTTTCAAATAACCAAACACTGTAATGAATATTTTTGGCTGAAACTGTGAACTGATATATCAAATCTCTAACAATGATCCCACTAAAAATAAAGAGCATTTATGAAATATAGTTCTACATTTGATTGCTTACGTTAGAAGATTTAACAAATCTCTTAAAATAGCCTACTATCTATCGAAAATTGTTTCTAATTTTAAATAAACGTACAATGCTCATTGAAATGATAACTTTATACACAAAACAAACCACGTTACACATTGTATGAGTCATCAAAATTTCCTAAAATAGCATACTCTTTACAGAAAATCGCTTCTAATTTTAGATAAATATATAAAATGATTTTATTCTCAAAACAAACAACATTACCTACTGTATGACTCATGAAATTTCCTAAAATAGCATATTCTTTATCGAAAATTGCTCCTAATTTCAAATAAATGCACCATGTTCTTTAAAATGATGAGTTTATTCTTAAAACAAACCACATTACACACTCATCAAAATTAAAAAGACTCGCATCAAAACAAAGTGCGATTACTTAATAATAACTGCAATTCAGCAACCTTTTACTTTACCCGATACATTAGTCCGTCTCGATGAAAAACAACATACTTCTATGCAATAAGAGTTCAAAATCCAATTACTTGAGTTAGGAGTAATAATTAAACGTATTTCCTGAAGTTCACACTTTATGAGGAGAATCGCTACTCGGTAACGACAAATTCAACTTCCAAACTCAATTTCGTCCCGATACACATCCAGACTGCAGTAACAGACCGCCCTCCATTGTAATTGGTTCGTTACAGAGAACGATATACTTCATAAGGAAGGCTTTAATGACATTAAAGCCCTCTGTTATTAGCATTGCCTCTTTTGTTGGTGCCCCTTCAAATGGGGCTTAATGAAGCCCCGGCACAGGGTATTGTGGAGGGTGCTTTTATTAGCCCGGTCGGCCTTTAATAAAATCTAATTTATAAGACGTTGTGTGGTAGCTAAGTGCCGTTTTAAATGCCACTTACGTTAGGAGGGGTTTTTATATCTCTCTTGTTTATTCTGTTGTGGGTTGGACTTTCTTTCTGTTGGAGAGGTCGTTTCATTTCTTGAAAATTACATTCGTCCCCCATCCGAATGACAAATTGCATTTTGATGACTTTTCTTTCGGTTAGGGCACGGAATAAAGTACCTAGATAGCTTTTTTTTCTGATAATTTTCTTTCTTCTGATGGGACGCTCGGTTGGTATAAAAGTTCATTTAAAAAAGTAACGGCGGTATTAAATGTGTGTAGAGTAATGATCCAGTTAAAATTAATGTATTTTGCTTAAACGACTGGCTAGGATATTTTAAATTTTGCTCTTGGCTATGCTGGGTAATTTTTTTTTCTCCAGAAATTACGTATGCCCAGGTGTCTCGTATTGATGTCGGCTTGACGTACAGTTTTATTTTCAAATGGGTTCCATTCTAAAATGAAATGTTAATGTATGGAAAAATTTAATGTGCAGTTTGCATCAGAATTTCTTTGTTTAAAAAGAGTGTATATTGTATTAAGTGTGAGGAAAAAGAGTGTTAGGCATTTAAATACTAAGAGGTTTATTTAATTTCTATATTTTTTTTTCTCTAGTCTCATTTATATTTCAAAAAATAACTACTCCATAAAGTATTTATATATTTATTAATGTTCAATAAACAGGTATTAAATGTTTATACAAATGTGGTAAAATTTTTGAAAAAATTAAGGAAAATTTGATAAACTTATGAATTTTTATCACGTATTGTTTTGTAAATTCAAGAACGAGAGTAACTTATACAACAAATTGCTTCGGTCATCTCAGCACAGAGCTGTAATATAAAATTGTAAAAACAAAATGAGCCTTTGACATTCCAGATTTTATGGACGGTATTCTCTCCACAGCCACCTGGGAAATAAGCTGTAGTAAGTGAACCTAAGGATTTGTTAAGCCATCATTTATCCTATCAAGCATTATCCGTAGCCCGTTATTGGAGTAGAGGTAACTCCATCCCATAATAATCCCATTACACATAAGATAATTCAATCTCCTATTTTTTTTCTTCACACATAAGATAAGTTCAAGTAATCGAAATCCAGTGTCATTTCTATATTCCCAGTATATTTGGAGGTAACTCAAACCCCTATATTATAATAATTTCAAATTAAATGGAGATAATTCCATATAATTACCATACTCCAAAGGTAAATGGCAGTACTATACAATCATACACCAGTACTATACTCCCAGGATAAGTCGAAACCTTTTTACTTATTGGTGAATTGGGTAAGTTAAGGTCTCAAAAAACCAGCTATTGCAGCAATTGGATTTCAGTTATTATCCAGAATTCGTACATTTTCTGAAAGGATTTATATTATATCACAGGTTGCATTTTAAAAACGTTTTCTTAACCTTTAAAAATAGAAATATTTTTTTTTACACATGTCCTTTTCTACAAAAACCAAAGCCTAATTTTCTTCGCATTAATGATATCGTAGCCAATAACGTGATAAAGAAATAATAACCACACTCGCGCGATAGTTTTTTTTTTGTTATTTACATTAACACATCATAAAAAGAGTATAATTTAACACTAATTTCCTCTTTCTTATAGAAGAGATAATTTGCTGAGAGATAAAATTTAGGAAATAATACTTCTGAAGCAAAATTTACTTTGTGTCAGACATTTTTGTTGACAGGTTCTTTACACACAAGATAATGCATCTACTTATAAGCGACATTTTAAGCATAATCGATCGTTAGATCATTAGCAACAGTTAAAATACATATGATGGGAAATAACACTAGCTTTTAGACTTCAACTCTCAGTTCGGAGTTGATAACTTTAATATTCTATAATACTAGTCGAAAGTCATTCGCTTAGAGGGAATGCATGTATTAATTTCAGTCTCTGAATTTAAGTCTCTGAGCAATTCCCGTCATTATTTTGCTAATATCCCTAAAGAATTGGCATAGGACCTGAGAGCCTACGTTAAATGTCCCAAAGCAGCTACCAATGCTAAGCTCCAGAAGCAAACGCCAAATTGCCTGCATTGTCGAAGAGCTTTGATCTTCATTTCTAAATGAATAAGTATTCCCAAATAGTCAGTTTTGAAGAATCCTACGAAGAATCATATCAGCTTAGGGCAGACAGATTTATTAAGAACAGACTTTTGTAATTTGTCATAAATATATTTTAGGTGAGGACACAAACGTTAATAATAATAAGACATGCATACTTAATAAAAAGAAACGTAAAAAATTGTGAGGTATTTGAAACAAATTAATTAAATCCTAATATAAATTAAATAATGAATTAATCATCTTATTATTAAATAACCGCTTTTGATTACAAAGTCGCAATATTAACGCTCTTTAAAATTTTGAATTAAATATTTTATGCAATTTAGTCTTATAATAGTTTCTAAAGCAAAATAATTTTGTACCAATTTTGTTAGTCATATAATTAATAGTATTCTACAATCTTTGCGCCATTCTGTTCATTGCATTCTGTATCTTTCTAATCTTCTATCAACTGCCTCAAAATTTGAATTTTAAATTGAAGTGGAAGTTATTAAACTTCAATTAATGCAAAAACGTTTTTAGTGAAACAAAAAAGTTTTTTTTCTTTTTTTTTAATACGAGAGTAGAAAAAAGAATTGCTCAACATCAAAGTCTTATGCGCTCTACGGAATTTTTCTTTTTAAATTCATGTAATATTTCAAAGAATAATTCAATAAAAATGTGTTTCATCTATATCTATACTTATAATAAAGCTCAATGTGTGTGTGCGTGTGTGTGTGTGTGTGTGTGTGTGTGTGTGTGTGTGTGTGTGTGTGTGTGTGTGTGTGTGTGTGTGTGTGTGTGTGTGTGTGTGTGTGTGTGTTGGCGCTCTACAGGCCAGACCGTTGGACCTACAGCTACCAAATTTGGTACATGTATACCTTGGAGGTCGGGAATGTGCAACTCGGAGCCCTTTTTTCGAATTCTTAATTATAATTTGAATTAATTAAAATTTAAGCAAAATTTTGACGTTTTTCCGCTATAACTTCCGAAAATATTAATGCACAAACATGATTTTTATATCAATTTAAAGATAAAAAAATTAGCTTTCTAACGATATGAGGTTTTTTAATTTATAACGTAAAGCTCTATTTTTAAAGAATTTTTAAAGAAATATTTTAACCATGTTTTTATCACGTGACTGGATAAAATAAAAGAATGCCGGAAGTTCGAAAAAAAAACTATCATCGTAAATCAAGTCTAAGGAAATGTAATTTTTAACACGTGACTGGATGAAATAAAAAAATATATAAAATGTGATATTTTCTAAAAAAATAAATGCAAAGTAAAAGATTCTATGATCGTTTGCAATACCTAAATAATTAATTCAATAAATTTTCTTTACGGTAAATCTGATCGAATTTAGACAGGATATGCATTGGAATCCCATCTTAATGCCATATTTCTATTATCGTTTGCAATATCTGTATCATTAATTCAATGTTTTTTTCATTATAAAATGTGATAGTTTCTAAAAAAATAAATGCAAAGCTAAGGTTTCTATAAAATCTGCAAGAGCACGTCAAAGGGAAAAAATTAGGTTTTATCACCGTGTTGCCATCATTTTGTCGAAAGTTCAAATTAAAAAAAAAAATTTTTTAACTATCATCGCAAATTAAATCTGAAGAAATGCAACTTTTAGCACATGACTGGATAAAATAAAATAAATATAAATTGTGATATTTTCTTTAAAAAATGCAAGGCAAAGGATTCTATGATCTTTTGCAATATTTAAATCATTAATTGAATCAATTATCTTTATTTATACAGGATTGAATTTATACAGGATATGCATTCAAATTCCTTTCCAATGGCCAATTTGTAAAATATTATTAATAGGCATATATATTGTTTAATACTATTAATTTGATCTAAATGAA
The DNA here is from genome assembly GCA_026543055.1 of Argiope trifasciata. Classification (NCBI taxonomy): domain Eukaryota; kingdom Metazoa; phylum Arthropoda; class Arachnida; order Araneae; family Araneidae; genus Argiope; species Argiope trifasciata. Next base: position 25,243 of record JAPMOQ010054413.1, read on the forward strand.
GTAAATAATTAAATTTTATGTAGTTTGAGTCAAACAATGCATTTATGAATAATGAGTTTTAGATTTCTTCATACTTTGCTCAGTAAGCCATATTTTACAAAATATTTTTACAAATATTTTAAATAAAAGTTGCTACATCAATCAGTCTTCTAAATCAATCACTAAAACTGACTGATTTATAAAATTAAGAATATTATTAGGAAAACGCGTTCTTTTAGAGCTTTCAGTCCATCATCTTAAAGAAAATATTAATTTCAGGCCAATCAATGCCTGGAGTTACTTCAAGGCTAATGAATATGTGATTTAATTGAAAATTTTAGAACCCATTACTCATGGCGAACCAGATGGTCGCCAAAGGCGGCTAGTTCTTCATAAAATCCGATGCTTAATTTTACTTTCAAAAGGATTTAAATGACATCAATAATAATATATTTAGTTTTAGTTATTAAATATACAAGTAAAAAAATTCTGAATCTAAAATTTTTACTGTCCCTTGATTCCAAGGAATCATATGCAGTGAAATATCATTGAGACTTCAAGACATAAATTAAAAATAACTATTTTAGGATAATCGACGATTTCTTTATTTTAAACTACTCGGCTTTGAATGGATTCCGACCATAGAGACGGTCAGTGTTAATGGAATAAAATTGATGATTGATACGATAGTGATAACCAACGTTTCTTAATTTACACATTTTCAGTCGTAAAAGAATCGCCCAATAATATATCAACAGTATTTTACTAAATGAACTCAAATAATTGAGGAATTATATTAAAATATGAAATGCATTATTCATCAGAGCCTTTTTCTGCTTCCCACTCGCTTCTATGTGAATTGCCTAAACTTCAAAACCACTTAGCGTTCGAAAGGGTATATAAATCTTCATCACGCTTTACCCACATTATTTAGAGAACAATTATATTAATTTCTCATAATAATTTGAGTAATTATGAATGCATTCCACGTTCCAGAAAAATGTTGAAGAAATGAAGAATGTCTGAACACAAAAGGTAAATGAATTGAACACAGGGGCATAAAATCTTGATTTCCCTATTAACTTTTAAAAATAAAATGTATAAAAATTAGACTAACATTCATTCGTCATATCACAAATCCCAAATTGATTACTACGATCTACTCTAAAGCGTTGGGAAGAAAACTGAATGAACGGGCAACAGCAATACTGGCGAGAACTGTGTTTCAATTCTGAGGGCCGTCGCTGGCTACAGTACACCCTTCCCTAAGGAAATATGTCCAGTCATCACAGCCCATGAGAAGCAGCCAACCTCCAGTATCTTCTGTACCTACCAAGTACAGGAAAAGTTGGAGATTTGGTTAATTTCCAGGATGGCGAAAACCAACCACGATACCGAGAGCTTATGTTATATAGATATAAAGTTATCTACGGTAAAAGCTTTAAGAAATTAAATCCATTTTCAGAAATAATCTAAAATTAAATTATTTTGAAAACGAAACTAAATGACGCTGGAGTATTTAAAATGAGACTGAAGACAAGACACTTTAGAAAAAATTTCTTTGCCTGTTGCTGATATGTTCTTTCCTTTTTGTTTTTTTAAATTATAGATTGAATTGTTCTTATGTAGCTTATTATATATCTTTGTATAGACTTTTGCTTAATTTGATGATGTTATTACTTTTTTTAATGTTGTTCTGTTTTGTATCTTTTCTGTAAAAATAGTTTTTCTCTTTCGCCTTATTTTTCAGGGGATTTTTGGATCATGAGCAGTTAATGATGTTGTACATAAAGTCTGATTCCTCACAGAACAAATACCTTATTTTGAATCGTTGATTTAATTAATGATATTAGAACCTTTTGATTCTTTTTCTATTTGATTTAATTCTGATTTCTTTGTTTTCCTTTTAACTTTTTTTGCTAATTTCTATAAATATTCACTTAATCCACCCTTAAGAGTTAAAAGTCAATAAACTTACTCGTAAGGAATCATCATGTTTAAATTTCGGGTTTTTTTTAAATAATTTTTCAGTGGATTAAGTGGAAAAATTTCTGTTTTAAATCAGAAAGCTACAAACTCGAACCTCGATTCTATGGCAGATATGCTGTGCATAGAAAAGTATACAGCATTTAACTACAATAAAAAATGCTTCATTTTGAGGCTTGCCGTCAGGAATTTTTGCTTTATATTCAACATTTAAAAGAAATTTCATCTGATATGCATTTGGCTGAAAAACTTCGACGTTTATCAAAAAACATTTAAGCTGCGAAGTATACAAAAATAGACAAATTCGATTATTTTACAACTGAGTTATCAAAATCATATGTCATGCATTATTATTCTTTACGAAGATATTGCAAACAGAAACACTAAATGACTTCAATTTATTTTAATGCCATTTTTCTGATAAAAAGACTATATTTTAATGAAGGTAATATCAAAATAATACTAAATGTTAGGATATTAATATAAAAGACTCATCTTTGAAAAGCTTCCATGAATGTTTTCACTTTCCCTTTTTTATTATTATACTAAATTTTTTAATAAAACACAAAATTAAAAAAAAATTTTAATACTGTTAGATAGGCTCAACAAAATAACAGTCAACGAGTTTACCATTGAAAGAGACTATAAGACGATGTTTTGACAAAATGAAGTTAAATTTTATTTTCCTAAAATCTTATTTTATATAAAATCAACATTTAACCAAAACAAAAAATAGAGTGAAAAAAAACTAAGCATAAAGAATATTTAAGCTGATAACAATTTCTTTGAAGAACAATAACAAAAATACCAGATGTGAAAAGAATTATGTATTGATAACCAAGTAGAGTATTTTGTATTGCATCTTAGCCCGTACAATTCCACCAAATCATATGCCAAAACTAACTCTTCCAGAGCACATTCTCTTACTGGGTAAATAATCATTAATCACAAAAGACATAAAAGTAACTTTTCGTAATTTATTGGTCTTTTAACAAATCTATCCCTATAAGACAACAGGAGCCATTTCCGCCACTGAGACGACATATCATTCCTTCCAAGTCATCAGCAGCAGTTTATAAGTGGCATGTTGCCGAAAAGCGCGCGTGAGAGAAAAACAACCACCACCACCCTTCTCATTCCAGACGAAATTTATGTCTCCAGCCATCATCCTAATAATTCACCTCGTGCGCCAGCTGAAATGGAAGGATCTCTCCCTTCTTACAGGGGCGCATTAACAAGCCCCACCATCCAATCCTTGGTTGCCCTAAGTGCGGTTCTCCCAGGGCGGTCTATTCCAGTGATAAAACTCCCAGTTCTGTCTGTTGAGCAGTGAGGATCCTACTAGAAGCAATGCACACGCACAGTAGCGTGGGAAGTGGGGATACGAATCATGGTCTGTTGCAAAGGGGGGCCGGTACAGATGAATCGATGAAGTGAAGTCTAAACAGGGACGTAGTTGTATCGATTCCACACATACTCGCGGTGACGCAGTCCTTGGCAATCGATGTAGGGTAGGGTGGGGGAGAGCCTCCCTTGTTCAAAGTGAACTTTGAGGGGACCCCGGGTAAAAGAAGAAGAGGGCACGCTTTTGTTTCCCGGGCTTTTCACTGAGTGGTTCCCTTTGATGTTGTAGCAGATATTTATATATAAAAAACGGAAGGCAAAGCAGAAAAAAAGATATTGGAGTTCCATCCTAAAGGCATCAGCCGTGCGTATCTGAGTATAATGAGTTTGCCAAAAAGGAAATACTGGTTTGTGGTACAAGCAACAACAACAAGAAAAGTTGGCGGTGAAGTCTTTCTAGTTCACCGCCAAGTTTCTGCTCTCGGAAAGTTTGCGATGAGTTTTGTGTTTGTTAAGTCGGAAGCAGCTGTCACTCACATTAATTGCCATTATTAAGAAATGGTCCACGTTCTTTCTGTAATGCGAATTCTATTGTAGTTGAAATGAATATGCTTCTTTTTCAAACTATTACGTAAACGAAAGCGATTAATATAGATAAAAATAACGGAATTTAAGCATAAACAATTGTATTCGTTAGTAAAATTTTTGACTTACGATGAATATTTAAGCTTAATAATATAACATATATCTAAATTTATATAAAGGAAAACAATGTATATTTATTAAATAAAAGTTTCACCAAACATGCTTTTTTTTAAATTTTCAATAATAATTTTCTACTTATTTATCAATATTATTAAGTATCAAATGTTAGTATATTATATTATAAAATATTATATTATTATATATTAATATTTGATGCCAGCGTCCTAACATAAGGGTAGCGAGTCTTCTCCGTGATCTGGGCGTCCCGTGTTCGAGTCTCGGTTCGGCCATGCTTGTTCTTAATCTTTGTTCTAACTGTGAGGCGTGCGAATGTGCCCTCCTGTAAAAAGGGGTTGTGCAAGCGAATGTGTGTGTCATCTTCATTTGAGCTAGAAATCAGAATCCAGCCATCTGGGTGCTCAGGTGTCTTTACCCTCAGAAGTTACTGTACCTCTTTCCGTGGGACATGACATCATGATTATTAATATTTAACAATATACTATTTATTTAATGATATACTACTTTACTATACTATGCTTTTATACTATATATTTTATAATACACTACTTTATTTAATAATATACCATTAAATATAATTATATTAATATATTAAATAATTTCCAACATGAAATTCACAAAAAAGTGTAATACAGTTTTTTCTTATCTCTTATTTGGTTCCTAAAAATAAAAATAATCAGTTTCCTTTTTTTGACTTACAAGAGCAGATTGATTGAGATAATAATCAAAGTAACATAATTAATTTATTGATTTAAGTAATTAAAAATTTATTTACTTAATAAGGGTTTTAATAATCGATATATTTAGGATTTTCAATAATAATTTAGACATATTTTACATTTATTTACTTATCAAGCAGCAAAAAACAATATATAATAATTTATTTCTAACATGAAATTTACAATAAAATGTATGCATTTTATCGTAGGCATTGCGTTGAATGTTAAATAGAAAAATAATCAATTTCATTTTTTTAACTAAAAAAAGCTGATTGATTGAAATAATAATCAAAGTAATAAACCCGCATTATTAAAATAATTTTAAACTAATATATCAATTGAATAAATTCAAATATACCTCTTATTTCCTTTCATACTGATATAACCTCTCATAATAATTTCGAAATTAATGAAAGTACTATATATTTTTTATAACGAAATTTTTAGAAAAATAATATATTAAAAAATAATTCTTAAAAGAATTTTTAGAATATTACTTATGAAATACTGTCAAAATTATGCGCAAAAAACACCTCTAGAACAATTCCGTTATTTTAAATTAGATTTGGATTTGAAAAATTTTTTTTTTTATATAGCCATTATTTCAAATATCGATATGAAATTATTAAAGCATTACAATAGCTAGATAATCCTTCATATTGTTTAGTATTTCTGAAAAAAAATTATTCAGACTCATAACATTGTCTTTAAAACTTTAAAAATTTAATAAAAAAAAATTTCAAGTCTGATCAAATCTGTAATAATAAAATATTAAATAAACGATAATATTGCATATCTATACTCGAAAAAACATTTCGACTTCTTTTACATGCAACAGTGATTCAAAATCATCTGTGACTTAGGGCCACACTCAGCACTTTTACATTCCACACACACATCCTTGCCTTATCTTAAACTGAGCCTATAATACGGTGGAAACGGCAAAAACTGAAAAAGCATAAGAAAAATGTTTCGAAGTTGCAATGGCTCTATTCACCATTCGTTTGAGAAAGAAAAAAAATTTTGGATTTGAAAGTAAACATCGTGTGAGAAGCTAGAAGTGAGCCAGAAAAAGTAAATTGAAAAACCAACTCAAGGGAAAAAAAAAAGCGAAAAGTTGGAGAAAAAAAAACAGTCTGAGAAAACGAAGAACGCATCTGCCGTCATGTGTGGTTGATTTATTGCCATTTCTTCGCCGTTGAACGCTGTGCAAAAATTTGATTGATTGCCCCGGCAACACAGGCATTGTGACTTAACAGCGCCCTTGCGGCGGAAAGGTGGTGCCCGACCGAATAGCCCCAGGTTCAGCAGCTTTTTATCCTGAGCCGGCGTCTTTTCCTTTCGGTCTCATGCTTTATATATATATATATATATTGGAAAAATCCAACGCAACTAACCTACTGATAATTTTATTTAACAGTGGAACCAAACAACAAAATAGTGTAATATATCAAACAAACAAAATAGTATAATATATCGAACAAACAAACAAAATAGTGTAATATATCGAACAAGCAAACAAAACAGTGTAATATATCGAACAAACAAACAAAACAGTGTAA
>JAPMOQ010054413.1:31565-65142 GCA_026543055.1 Argiope trifasciata
TAGTGTAATATATCGAACAAGCAAACAAAATAGTGTAATATATCGAATCACAAATAGAATATGAAAAGTAATATTGATCTCAGTACTACATTTAGAGGTAACAATATAGAGAATATTTTAAAACTGCGCCATTTTTCCTTTTTAGTATACGTTGAATAGAAAAAGAGTAGTAATCGCCAAGTATTTAAACTCGAAATTTTGAAGAATAACCACGTTTTACAACCCCTTCCCCCCGTGAGTTCAAAATTTACCCATTTTTATACTGGTCTGTTTGTCGCAAAAAAAATCTGTAAACAGCTAGGCGAGTAAAAATAGGCATACAGTCTTTAAACTAAATTTGTAGATTTCAATCAAACTTCGAATAAATTTTCTTCAGAGTCTGTTCATCCGTCCGCTGTTCGAATATAAAATAACACGATGACTACAAAATGAAGAGAGCTATATAAATAAGATTCGGTTCATAGATTTAACTTCTGTAGTGTATACACTTGTCAAATTTTGAGTCAAACCGAAGAAGGAGTAGTTTTCTATCGGTCTGTATCCCTCTTAACATATTAACGTTATAACTCAAAAATGCAATGACATAAATATATAAAATATGGTAAAAGTGTAGTTTAGTGCCACATTTTAGCTTCAATCAATAGAGAAAAACGTGATTGAAGCACAAATTCTGTTTCGTGCCCGCTGTTCGTAACTGCGTGCCAGGGATCAATGATGAAATATTGCCGATAGACTCTGTAAATCTGATTCCCACCAAAAGTAAATATTTGGTAACTATTGCACGCTAATTCCATGTAAGACATTGCCTGGAATTTAACCTTTGGTAGAAAGTATAAGATAAAATTTTGAAGAGACAAGTCCCACTACTTTAAAAACCAAATACGATGATGGAGGTCTTTAATAGTTTCTAAAATAGTATTGATTTGACTTGCTACCTTGCTAAAACTTGCTTAAAAAAGCTTAAAACTTAAAAAAACTTGTTAAAATAGTATTGACAAATGCGGATGAAGAGGAGGGAGGGAAAACCTTATACCCCAAACACAACTTATCTTTTCAACGCCATTTCAAAATATTGATTTATTAATTAATTATTATTTAAAATTATTAATTAATTAATTTATTTATAAATTATAGAAAATTTATTTATCAATATTTCTATAATAACCATACAATGGTTATCGAAACCAAAATGTGCAAAGGTGAACTTAGAATAAACCCAAACACAAAGCCAATTATTAAGTATGTAAACTTTACAACTAATAAGGATTGCTTATATAATTCTTTACCTTTCATTAGCTTTTAAGGGTCCTATAAAAGCCCGATTAGTCTATGCATTTTAGATCACTATTTTTAGAATTTTTTTTACGTGTTTTCGAATTTCCAGCGGATCTATGTTTTCCATTTCCTTTTCAGTTGACTGAAATGTTTTGTTTCCATTTAAGTTTGACCCATTAAACTAAAAGACAACAACTATGGAAAACTCAGTATTTGAACCTTTATATTACGCTGAAAAATTTTGTACATATTTTTAATAATTATTTCAAAATTATTCTCAAATTTAAATTTCAAATTCTTTGATGTGTGACCCACTGAACCCAATCTTTTTTATTGTAATCCATAATTAATTAATTGTTATTTCGCTTTGCTGCTTAAAAATCGTTTACATGGATGTTACATTTTTAATCAGCAAAATTGTAATCAAATTTTTAATTAAACTCCAATATTGAAAGCTGATTAATTTCCATAAATTTGGAAATTATTCAGCTGCCAAATATTTACTTTTGAAAGTTTGGACAGCGAAAGAGAACAAAAAAAAATGTTAAAAAGATTTAAAATTCGAACAGTGTATTATACAAACGTATGATAGAATAGGTGTTAAACGATTTAAGTGCAAAATGATCTTGATAGAGTAGAACAGGAAATCAAATCTGTGTACCAGCGGTTCGGTTTTTGACATTAAACAATCATAGCTTGAAAATATAATCAAACGTAGCTAAACCAATTTAGCTGAGAAAAAAAAACTTCTTTATAAATAAAGAATAATAATCACGGATTCAGAAAAGTAACGGGTTATATCTACATTCCGAAAATAACGATGGCAATAATTACATCTGGACTTTGAATTACTAAGCCAGATATATGAGTAGATAAATATGCTTAGTGAGAAAAAGAAACAGCTGTCTTGGCGGCATTGAAAACTAAATATGCATGAGTCTCGAATGTAACATCTCATTAACAGGGCAGAAACGTATTGTAGGCAGCGATACCGTCAGATCTGAAGGCTATAAAAAATAGGTGACTCATATTGAAAACTAAACTCTATGATTCAGTCTGTGAGTCATGGGGTCATACAGTCATCTCTGCTTGTGCTGAATAGAATATTAATTTAAAACCTGTCTGGAAGATTTAAAGTTCGTAAAATAAAATAAAAACCCAAGAGATATGTAATCTTAGATAACGGCTAATTCAAATAGCAGTTTCAACATTTAAAGATCATAATAAAATCTAATGTAAATTTTTTTGCAAGTAAAACTGAACCAATTCACGTACAAAATTAAAATGGAAGGTGGTTTTAATTTTTTTTTATTTATGTTGGTTAAATGTTTTATATATTTTAAATACTTACAATTAAAAATGCAATTGTTAATTTTTTTCTGTAGAAAAAAGTGGTTAAGGTAAAAAAAATGTATTATTTTACAAACAAAAAGTACTAAACTGAATAGTTTTATAAAAAAAATAATGCAACAAATTCTCTCAAAACCGTTGCTGAGATTATTATAAGAATGATATATTCGAATTATTTAAACAGCCATTTAGAAGCTTTGCTAAATAGACAGAAAAAAATTAATACAAAATATATTTTTTATTAAGAATCTTTCAAATTTTTTGGTTAAAAAATCAGGAAAATTAAAGAATAACTTTCTTTCGATGTTTGAATTCAACTTGAGCATAAAATCATGTGGATACTTAAAACTTAATTGGCTTTAAATTTTATGTAGCTTTAACCATATGATCGTAATTATATAAAGTTGAAGTATATATATATAAAGTGTATATATATATATATATAAAGTATATATAAAAGTTGAATTAATAAGAAAAGTCGAATATTAATATGCCCTCCAAGGTTTTTTAATTTCCTTTAGTATAAAAATGATGTATCATTCATTAATAAGGAAAAAATAATAGTAGTTCAAATGGTAACGAAAAAAAAATTGAAGAAGCCTATGAATAACGTCATACTAAGTCTCTAGGTCATTTCATCTCCCCTTTTTCTCTGCAAAATCTGACTTGCTGCCAGATTTCTTAACACTGTTCAATAAGAAAAAAAAAATCGTATGCAAAGTTACGGTCAAGTTGTTCTGGAGTCTTGCCAGAGCATACAAAAGCCCCATCATTTTCTGACGTTCGTCCAGCGAAACAAAATTGAAGAGTTTTCGACGGAAACTTCGAAAAGAAATGTCAAGGTGGGGGTCCAGATCTCAGAATAACAACCCAAGGATCCAGAATTGTCATCTTATGGTGAAGCTTTCTGGCTTACGTGGACAAACGATTTACGGAAAAGAAAATTTTTTGCAGCGACATCTGGGTTCAAAATACTTTCAAACAATCTCCGCCAAAACTTCTCGTCGGGTGTTTGCTCAGGGGGCAATTCTTAGGAGCACAATGCACCTTTTCTTATAGCCTCCCACTTTACCAAAAGGATTTATTTTAGTTTCTAGTTCGCCACCACCCCTTGCCTTTTTTCCAGAGTGCAATTCCACCCAAAAATTCCTGTTTTTAGATATGCGGCCTCACGAACCGTTAGAAATCGAAAACGTGGAAAAAAGCTTTACCAAAAATTGGAATTCGAAAAGATTTCTGTTTGGGGAAACACGTAAACGAGCATGGAATATGTTTTTCTGGAACGGATAACCCTTCTTTTTTTTTCTTTCATTCTATTTTGTTTAATCTTTTTTCTTTACTCTTCTTCTTCTTCTTCCACCATCTCGTAGAAGTGATTCCATTGCTCTAGAAAAATATTGCAACATTCGACGGAAAATTGAAACACTCAGGGAAGAACCGTTAAATTCAGTTCTGGGCTTTTATTGGTTTTATCAGAACAAGAAAGAAATGAATAAAGAAGAAAAAAAAAGTCAAAAATAACAAGTCCAGCCCTGCAAATATAAAAGTGGGCAGGCTTGATTTTAAACACTTTCGTGCGTGTGATATAACTACATCCTTGAAAATATTGTTTTCGGTTTAATGGAGATTCTTAAATTTTGAACCTTATTTATCCGTATTTGCATTGAGTCGGGTAGTTGTGTTTACTTTTATACCCACCGCTTGAGTTCGATTCGAAGTCCCCATGCACTAAAAAAGCGCGAATGGTTCGTATTCCGTCAAGAAATTCGATAGGGCCACGACTGAAATGCAAATGGAGGGCTCAGAAATGAGGGGTAGGGTATTCGCCGAATGACGAATAGACGGGGGCTGGGAAGTACCCAGAGGGAGAGGGGAGATACTGACGACGAAGATGGATTTTTCTCCTTTCTGCCTAGATTTATTGTTTTTTTTTTCTCCCCTTCACTCTATCTTTTTTCCCTCACACCTTTTTGGTGAGCTGTTGATATGCAGGTGAATGCCGGCGATAGTCTATTTAAATTCTCCCCCTAGCAGCTTTTGTAGAGAAGAATTAGAATTTGCTTTTGGGGTTATGCCGTTAAACATTATGGAAATTTCTTTGTACATAACAATGCTTAATGTGGAAGAATATGTACCATTTATAAATATTTCTTTTATTTATTTTCGCATTTATACATGTATTCTTATTTCAATCGTGATTTTATTCAAAAATCTAATAATTTTAATTTACCCTGGAATGAAAATTTCATGTTGAGTTTTGATCTATTAATAAAATATAACACGTACGAAATATAGTGTATATTACTGTAAATTCAAAAATATTTTTATCATAAAAATTACATTTATATAAAATATAATAATAAACAAATTTTTCCTATTATTTAGACTTTTTTACTTTCTCGTGTGCGTAGTAAAGAGAAAGTATAGTTATTGTCAAAAAATTAACTATTGACATTTTGAAGAATCTGCAAGTTTTAGACCTTTCTGAATTTCAGAAATATTTTTGAAAATGTTCTCCCACGTCTGTCTGTGCCAAAGATAACACCAAAATGACATGAGTTACATGGTTGGAATTTGGTATACGGTCTTTACACCAAATTTACAGATTTATATCAGTTTTTTTAATAAATGTTCAGAAAAAATATGTTTGGCTGGCAGTTCTAACGTAGTTTAACATGATAATTACAAAGTGAAGACAAAGAGATAAAATTCGGCACACAGATTTAACATCTATAGTGTAGACGCCTGTCAAATTTTGATCCAAATCCAACTATGGGTTGAATATATATCGAACTGTATTCTCAGAAATATATAAAAAAAACTGAAAAACGCAATGAATTAAATATATAAAAAGGGATAAAAACAATAAAATAAAAATATCGGAAAAATAAAATAATTATGGTACAAATCACCTTTTATAATTTTAATAATCTTACTACTATAAGAAGCAGGAGAAACAGAGCCATTAACTTTATAGTTCTTTAAGAGCCAATCTTCACTGTTGTTATGTAATTTAATAAAGTTAGATTTAAACTGTTTATGAAACATGTAATTTTAACAGTAATTGCATATAACATAATTTTATTTATTTTCTATGAGATCAAACTGATATGAAGCCCATTCATTTTATATGTTGTTCAATGTAAAAGTAAATTTACTGTATAAAATATTGAAGATGCTACAGAATGTTCATACTGCACAAATGCTTAAACGTTATGCAAAAATAAGACACAGTTAATTTTATTTGTAAAGTAATGCATTTAAAATGTTTAGCCAGTTTGTAGCATCTCAATATAAAATGATATTAATTACAAAATTAATATTTGAATTCAATCAAATAATAATTATATTCAATAAGGTGTTGCTGATATAAAGCTTTTTTTAGAGTGAGTTTTATATAAATATAATAACGTGATGCTAATAGAAAGTTTATGGTTTTTATAATGAGTTTAATACGAATATAAATTGATTTTAAAAACGTTAAATTAAGTTGACATAATATAAAATATTGTCAGTCAGTATTTCTACAGAATATAATTTTAGAAATTAACACCTCAGGAAAATAACTGAAAATTTTGATATATATTCTAAAATTTCTTTAGAAAAAATCATCGTATCAAAGTCTGATATTAGATTTTTTTTAAACGAAATAACTCAAAATATATGCTTTAATCAGTATTTTTTGTTTTTCTCCGTTAAATTATTCATAATAGTCTCACCAAATTGCGTTGTATATCATAATAGCATCAAATAGTAGAACAAAAAATAAATATACACCAATAAGAATTCATAAAAAATTAAAACAATTCGTGCCACTCCATTTTCAATACCACCTGCCAGTCTATCATTTTTATCATTAGAATCGATTGACAATCGTAAGTACAAATCTTCGCTTAGACGGACAGTTATTTGGAAGGGGCATTCTCGTGTATAAATAGAATCCTAAAAAAGAAAATTTTTCTTCGGATTTCTGTTCCCCAGGCAATTGAAAGCTCCATTAGCAAAGTGCCATCTGCCGATTGTAACACAGTAGGGACGAAATTGCGTCCAGATTTAAAGGGTCAATTGACTATGTCCATCGCTGGACAATAGAAATCGCATAATTATCATTATTTATTACTTTTTTATATTTTTATTGTATCAGTCACTGAGTATAATGGATCATTAGTACTAATTAAAGGTTTTTCTTTTTTGATAACCTTTTATTTTTTAAACATGATGATTCCAGGTTTTATTATTATGAGATGAATTTTTTTTTTTTGAATCGGTGATTATTTATTGAATTTAAGATACAAATAAATCATAAAGATAATTGTTGAGAATCATAGGGTTAAGAGAACAAAGCTTTCTTCAAAAAGTAACGTAACGGTTTTTTAACGTAAAAACGGACAAATATTTTTTGAGCTCGTAAAGATGCCGAAAGATGATACTTTTACTCAAATTCGACCATGTGAAGAATTTGTTCAAGTAAGAAAGGTTTCACTCGAAGATTCAACGAAACATCCAACTTTTTGATGATTACAATAATACCGATTACTATTACAATGAATTCTTACAATATGACAATTACGATTACAATAATGTCAATTAGGATTTCAGTAGACTCTTACAATATGATAATTACAATAGAATCTTTGCATGCTTTGTACACAAAAAAAGGTAAAATAATAACATTTTGTTCAATTTCCTTTGAGGTTAAAGTTAACTTTATCTCATATAAGTACATGCAAAGAAAAAATATTGTAAAAATCAAAATATTCGACGTCGAGATTTTGGCAGATGAAGTCAAACAGATTTTGGAATTACTTCTTTCGTTCTGTCTGTCTGTCTATTTATGAGCACGATATTCAAAAATGCTTTGAGCTAAAGTGATGAAATTTGGTACTTTGTCTTCACAAATTTTTGTAGTTCTATAACAAAATTTAAATATAAAATCTTAAATTTAAGTTATTTTAAATTTAAATTACATTTCTGTAATAAAATGTAAATTAAAATTTTTTAATAACTTAAATTTAAAATACAACCATAGCAATTCTGAATATTTGGCTGTCAGGCCGAAAGTGAACACGAAACTACCAAACGAAAAGAGATACATGTATAAAATCTGGCATATAGATTTAACATGTAACGTAAATTAATTAGTGTCAATTTAAATGGAATCTGTTCAGAAGTAGATCGTCACTCTTTTAGTACTTTCCCATGTTTGTAGATGTGATAATATAAGAGCTCAAACAAAGATTTTAAAAATAAATTAGTACGCTGTTTTAATATTTCAACTGTAGTTTTTTAGTATTTCAGAATTCGAAAGAAATCTTTGAAAGGTTGATCTGTTTTACTTTGTACCTTTGCATAAATATAAATGTTATAGTTTGAAACTCGCAACAAATTAAAGTTAATGAAATTTAGTTTCCAATTTTGCTTCTGAACCTGCAATTCTCTATCAAATTTTGGCTTTAAGCAATCGGAAAAATAACGTCCTAACTTCATATTCGGTTAAAAAAATATTTAAATAATTAAATTTACAAAAATAATGATTGTCCATAAAATCTTTTGACGGGACATTCGTAATAAAAATCTTAGCACTAGTGACATTCATAGCATTGATAAAGTTTTAGAATATCAAGCGGGGAATTATTCATTCATTAAAAAATATAAAGAAAACTTTGGGGAGATCAGCCCCATAACTAATAAATTCAAGGATTAAATAGTTATCAAGCCTCTCAAATTTCAGCCATTATCAATTTTCAGATAATATTTGGAAGATGATACCCACGAGATCATATACTTCATCAAATCCTTATAACACATCTTATCTAATATTATATATCATATTTAAAAGCTTTGTATAGATATTCTTATTGAAAAGACCCAGTTTTTTAAATCTTTTTTTTTTAATTTAAAAGAAGATACGTAAAATACTGGGTATATTCTGCAATTTGCATGAAGTCTGTATATTATACAGTTAGCATGATATTTGTATATTCTGCATGATGTTTTATCAATAACATATTTTACACGGAAACAAACAATTGATTAAAAACTATCAATTATTTATTTCAGGCGTACAGAAAACGCAACAAATAATAATTTAATTTTAATGGATTAACTTTTGAAACATGACGCATTTTTATACGCATTTACAATTTAATGCGCTTCTCATGGATACATTGTTTTATTATTATTGTAGTGCTCAAACAGATAATCAATACACAATAAGCGAATCTAATACAAACAAATTTTATTTCAGAGAATCGCTGTTTTTTTTTTTTGTTTTTTTTGAGATTAATTTCGCAATCCTTTTTTAACGCAACTAAGGAAAAAAATAGTCCAATAAGCAAGTAAACGTTTTTTATTTGAAAATACTAAAAAAAAAAAAAAAAAAAAAAAAAAATTAAAGTTTCTTGAAACCCAAACAAATAAATAAATGGGCAGAAAATTTTAAAAAGTGAAAGAAAAAAAAAGGTAAAAAATGAATGAACAAATCCCTAAGACACTGTAAACAATATGCGGCACTTCAAAAAAAAAAACAGCACTCTTGAGAAAAAGAAAAACAGGTTATATGCATTCCCAGACAAAACCAGGAACACTAATAAATTCTGGTTACTGGTATATCTACAGTAAACCCTTCCCCTCTTTCTTTTGGATTAAAACAACTCTCGCACTATTGGCGATGGAAAAAAAATCACCTTTGCGCCAAAGAATACTTCTTCCTTTGCACTTCCAAAAAAGTTTGCTAGACAATTTTTCCCACTTCAACTATCACAGACGAAAATAAGAAAAAGAAGAAAGAAAAAATGCTGGAAAAAGTGGAGAATCGTCTTTGGGGATGGAACTAAATTGGGATAAAATAGGACCACACAAAAGAATTTATATATTTTTTGTCGCTTTTTTTAAAGCTTTATTTCGTTCTCTTTTTTTGTCTGTTTCTCTCAATGTTTGTAGTCATTCTAATCGATGGCTAAGTATTTGTAGTGAGAAAAGTGCTGCGTTAGCACTGAAAACAGAAGAAAGATGGACGAATTTTGCTACCATTCGATTTCGTCGATGCCATCTAAAGCTCTAAATTTACTGTAGGGTTTTATAGCTACTTTCAGTTGCAGTTTAGAGTAAAATATAAAAAAGGTTCCCAGTCATTTTGGAATGGGGGAAGTCGTAAAAGTGCTCTAGGGCAGATTTTGACCGACAGCGTACAGCAGATGTAACGATTAGAGATCACTTGATTCCACATACAATTCTAACTGAATCAGAGATTTAAGCTATATTGCATGACATACTTTCTCGTACCATAAAAAATTCTCTAGCCTTTAGCTGTAGAGGAGAAAATTTAGCTCTTAACTGTGGAGGCAAGGTCTACGAGACTGCATTTATTTTACACTCAAATTAAATTTTCTAATGAATGTATTAGTATGAAAATTGGTTAATATATACTTCAGATAGTTTTCTTTATATACAGATATGTTTTCAGAATTTATTATCATTGATAAAAGTAGATGCTTTGAAACATACATTTTATTCTCAAATTATATGTCACAATAAATAATATTCCTGAAAAAACATATTACTTTTTAAATCATATTTATTTTTCCAGTAGACAAAGATATATAGAAAATAATATAATATAAATTTCATGAAAAATTAAAAAAATTGACAATGGGTAAAATTAACCTTTTTTTAATCCATTTTGGTGACTTTCATAGCACGGTTTTCGAGGCCATTTTAAACATAAAGGTTAAAAATTAGTATAAAAATCAACCTATAAATTCTCTATATATATTTCTCTTGGTATATTAATATACTTTTCAAAATTCTCGAAATATATTATCTCTAGAAAAATTAGCTATGTTTGAGCATATTAGAATCAATTGAATGCGAACTTTCATCGAAAAAAATCTTCTGTACAGTTATCATTAAAATTACTTTCTGTTTTATTTAAAAGTCTCTGGAGCACTGTTTCATAATAGGTTCAGTAAATTGGATGAAATTTTGATGCCCAAATCTTAGTGCCATCTGCCAAATCTTGTTTGTCACTGGGGCACTAACAAGAAGATGCGGTCTTCGAAACGTCGCTCGACGAAATAACTGAATTATTTTTAAAAAGCATCCATTAAAACCGGTGAAAAAGCGCATGCGTATTGAAGATCACGAAACAGGGAGCTACAGGGTTAATCTACTCAATTGAGCAAAAAATAGAGTAGGGATGATTGAAAGTTCATCACTAGTGGTCTCACAAACCGCATGAACCTAGTTAAGGGCTATGATAGATTTTGACTCATATACAACAGAAGTAAAATTTAAAAAAAAAACACGTCCTTCCTATCGTGCATTTTGCGGGCAGAAAATAAATGCGACATCTTGTTTCAATATAAGAAACTGTATCGTTTAAATCCCATATCAAAATCAGATTACTATGTTGTGCAGTTATTTGCTATATGACTATATTGCCATGACAGCAGAGTCACAAAATAAATGTGGCATGGCATATTCACTTCAATAAGATAAGTTAATTTCGGAAGTTATATAATTAATGGAAATAATTTTCATTAGTTAACTTCTAGTCTTTTTTCTTAACTTCTATGACGAAAAATGTATAGTTTTTGGGATTGTAAGAAAATGTGACACATGATATATAGAAGAAAAGCAGGTCATGTGGTTTAAAGCTATAGATTGATACGGTTATTCATAAAGTACAATTTAAAAACAGTAAAACTTTAACTAAAAAGAAATATTTTTTTCATGTTATTATTTCATATGAAAGTGCAATAAAAAGAGAATTTTAAATGAAGGTTTCAAAAATGATCGTTTTGTGATCATAGTAACATATAAAAACAGTTGCTCAAAATCTGTTTCATTTTAATACATAGAAATGTATTAATGAATTAATATAAAACATTGTAAAACTCTCCTTCTGAGCAAGATATTATAAGATTATGAAATAATTTGTTGTTTTTCCCGCGTTTTGTTTTGTCTCTTACCTATTTCACTTCACATAAACTAAAAACCGGAACTAACAAAGTTCTGAAGTCCGGAATGTGTTGTGGTGTCTATATCAAAAGATATATGCAGATTTTACCAAGTATTTTTAAACATTTCGTCATTAAAATTGTTTCTCAAAGCCTGAATAAGCTCTTTAAAACCAAAATTCTACCTGCAAAGCAAAATAACTTTAATAATAACAATTATAATTTAAACAAAACCCCTCCAGTGTATCCATGTTTTTACTCCCACTAGGCGTTTTTACTCTCGTTTTCAAACTTCACATAATTGTTCCATAGGGCAACCATGAGTGTTTGGAAGTTCATTTTTCAATGTTTTTTTTAATAAATATCTGTATAAAAAGATCTATATAATGGCAATCAGGTACTAGAAATATTGGAAATATAATTATGGTTGGGGTATGAATAGTTCCGAAACTAAAAATATTATCAAAATGTTACTATTTTTGGATTTAAATAATATATTGGTGAAAATAATTTTTTTATCGTAGAACTGTTATAATGTGATTTGTGTCATTCTGCTATTGTTTAATTTACATTGTATATATTTGGCAAAGTTTAATTTTAAAAAATTCGTAGAAAGATAATTAAAAAAGTTTATAAATATTTTTCTAGATTTTATGAATATATTCAAAACACATATATATGGTATCTGTATTGAAAAAAAAATCATGCCTTCTAGAATTAATCGGTAAATTGGAAATACTCAGGTTTCAGATTGCACTTCATGCTTTTAGCATTTAAGTTCATTCGATACCAAAGTCAATATTTAATGCTGTCCGCTTAAATATGATCTAGCTGTTGCCGATTTCAAGAAAAACCACGGCCAAGAAATTAATAAAAAATTATGCCTTCTAGGGTTAAGGAGTAAATTTGAGATACTGAGGTTTCAGATTACATTTCGTGCCTATAGCATTTAAATTCCTTGGATACTCCAGTCACTATTTACTACAGTCCGCTTAAATATCATTAAGTTGTTGCCGATTTCAACAACTACCGCTATCAATTAATTTCCATTAAATAAATACCAAGTGCCAGTAAATAAAGTAGAAATTCCACAGAACTTCATTTTTTTCTTCAGTTATACTGTATTTCCTAAGGAATTTTTATGGGCTGTATCATTACCCGCCTCTCGACGTCTTTATTTATTCCACTTCATCCACTCTCCGTTCGATCAGCTTCCTTTTTTCCCCTCTCACGTTGTTTTGTCTTGTTTTCATTATTTTCTTGAGAGCCATTTGGGGGTTCTCTTTTTATATTTTCAAAGGGAAGTTTTTCAGGAGGATTTCACGTGCCTTGTTCAACCAGAAATGTCACCGAGAGAGAGATTGATATTCTCCCACTAGTAGGATTCTTCCTTCATTTTTAGGGAATCCTCTGTTTTCTGAAACTGACATTCATTGTTTCATGGGAAACTTGCGAGTTATGGTGGTAAAAGAGAGACGGAAAAGCGTTGAATTATTTATGGAACTGCGATTCTGCCAAACTATTCCAGATAAATAAATACAGAGATGTTGAATTTTTACTGAATCTACATTCGCCTTTTTCGAAAACATTTCAAAACACAAGTTAAAACGCGTGTAGATCTCTTGCTTTTGAGGAAATCACAACTTCATCATTCTAAACAAAATTTTCTGAGACAGCAGTTCAAATGGATTTGGTGTAACCGGAACCCCCCTCTTGGACAAAGATATTTTGGAAATTTATTTTTGCAATAAAAGTATATGTCAGCTTCAAAGCATTCAATAAAAAGAATCTTTTGAATGGAAAAGTCTAAAGCATTTTTTTTTTCTTTTTTAAACACATTGATAGACGTCCTGAATTTCTTACAGCAAAATTTATACGCACCCACTGATCACCGTGACCTCAATTTCCGGAAGTCAAGGTTTTAAACTGCTTTTATCGTCCAAAAAAGATTTGAAAAATTGGTTAATTAACAAAAATGTACAATAATTTGTTTAAAAAAATACAGTGTTGAGCTTTTGATGTCCTTAGTTAACAATATCTTAAAAGATACCGAAGATTTACACAAGAATATAATGAGATTTTACTTCAAAATTTGGCTCAGCCATATGCAGTTCTCCCGTTAATAAACACGAACAGTGAACAAATCAAGACTTAGCTCATCATCTTTAATTTCAGTAAAAAAGAATAAAAAAAGGCATATGTTTAAAACGTCAGGCTTAATTGATTAACCTAATACAAATAAAATCTAACTTAAAACATTTTTTATTCAATGAAAGTAAAAAAAAAAAAAAAAAAAAATGCAAACAATTTGAAACATTCTGAACAAATAATTTATTTAACATAAAATATATCAAAATTAGTTTTTAAATGTTTCTATTAAAGATCATTGGGATGCATTGCATAAATTCTTTTTGCATATTCTCAAATAAGGCTGTTATGGTATGGTATTGATACATAATAGTTACGAAATATTAGCTATTGTATTTTTATATTATAACTTATACATAAAAAGGTTAGATTATAAAAATAGGTTAAATTATGTTATAATATATGTTTATATTATAACCTAATATTTATTATATTAAGCTTTTTTTATTAAATTATCATGCAGTCCTTGGAGATTAATACCTACAAGCGATTAATGATAGCTAAAAATCAACTTTGTGTTTCAAACGTGCTTTTCTCAACCTATTGAAATCAAAATGTCACCCAGAAATACAACTGTTGTCACAAAACCCCACTCCAATTTGCTATATTTAAGTCATCACGTTTATACGCTTTTGAAAGTTTGCCAAAAGCACTATTAATGTTAAATCTGATTACCGAATTCGGTCCGTCTAGCTCTTTTCACTATGTAATTATTGTATTAAGTCATATTCAAGCATCTTGATAGACAGATTTTCTCTGAACGAATTTCCCTAACATTTAATGGAAATCTGCATATTAGTGTAGCCGTATGTCAAATATCATCACTATAGCATGGAGCTGTTTTGAGTTATTTTCGTCTTAAAGATACAGACATTTTCCAAAAACGTGTTTCTCGAACTCATACACTCCTAAAATCTGAAGATTCGTTACAATTTGGAATTCGAAATGACAATTATAATGCTTTATATTTAGTATAAGAGACAGTAATATGAGATGAATACTACCAAATCAAACGAAATGTCTTCATTAACTATATCTTCTTAGAAACATTTTTACGAAATTTATAAACGGTGTCTCAGAATTAACGAATATTTATAGTGTCTCAGATTAGAACAAAGTTTTAATTTGCTACGATTCATGTTGTAAGGTTTTGACAACTCTATTAAAAAAACACCAGAAACCTGAAAGTTTAGGGTTATTAAAAGCGGAGGGTTACACGATCGAATAATGTGTTAACACAAAAATTGACTTAAATAAAAATCATAGTTTATTTTTCTATAAATCTTTACATTTTTATTGAATTATAAAGTGCACAGGATAAAGTTATGTATGGAATAACATTTAAGGTAAATGGCCTCTATTGCTTTGCTGGCACATACATACGCTTTTCTCCAAATTTGCCATGACCATTTTGCCTTAATGTGGCGGAATTTCGTTGGTGCAGCGTTGAATATCCTCCTTCAATGCACGAGTGCATGGGGGCTTGTTAGCATAGACATTTGATTTCAAATAACTTCATAAAAAGAAATTCAATGGTGTTAAATCCCACTATCTAGGGGGTTAATTCTCAAAATTTTGAACTGTGGCGGCCAGACTTCCATTATTCTTTGTTGTTCACCGTTGAAAACAAGTTATTCTATCGTGTAATACTCCAGTTTTACTAACCTTGATCTGTCAGCTGTTGTCAAATGACATTTTTAATAGGATTGTCAACACTTAACTGAATAAATAGTAGCAAATTCAAATCTTGCGCTAATATATGACACCTTTTATTTATCTTTTATATAGTTACTTATATAACTAGACATAGAAGTTTACTTTTATATCTAGCAGCATAAAACTATAATATAAGTCATATATAATTGCGATATGTGATCCAATATGCCTCTTTGTTTGACGTCTATTGTAAAATTTAGTTTTTTAGAAGAGATACATTACAGCCAAATATATCATCAGATTATAGTCATTTTCGACAGCAGTATTCTTCAAATGAATGCTCACACACAGACATACAAAAAGGCATCAGACATTACCAGTAAGTAAAGACGCTGAATCCCAAATAAATTTAAAATGTTTCTCACTTGTATCTTGCTTCCCAATAAAGAAATTTTTATGGACAATATCATTATCCACTTCTTGGAGTCTTTATTTATTCCACTTCTTCCACTCGCTGTTCGATATGTTTTTGCTTCTTCCACACTCTGTTTCCTCTTTGTTCCAACAGTTATCTTGTTTTGTTTTCATTATTTTCTTGAGAGCCATTTGGGGGATCTTTTCCGATATTTTAAGGGGGGAGGGTTTTTCTGTGGATGGATTTCGCGTTCCTTGTTCAACCAGAAATGTCACCAGGAGGGAGATTGATATTTCTCCACTACGACTCACCCATTCGTTTTTTGGGAATCCACTGTTTTCCGTAACTGAAGTTCAGTGTTCCACTCAAAACTTGCCAGATACTGGCTAAAAGAGAGAGACGAAAATCGTTGAATTATTTATGGGCCTCCGATTCCTCTTGAGCTACTTTAGATAAATAAATACAGAGACGTTGAATTTTTACTGGATCCACATTCGCCTTTTTGAGGAACATTCCAAAACACAAGTTAAGACGCGTGTAGATCTCGTGTTTTTTGGAAGATAACTTCATCATTCTGAACAAAATTTTCTGTGACAGCAGATCAAATGGGTTCGGATTTTTTTCTTTGACAAGTTTATTCTTTTTCATGCTATTCTTCTATTAAAATTAAATACTTTTAATTAAAATTATTATATGAGGTATTATAATATTTTTGAAGAGTCAATTTTTCATTAAATATTAGTAATTTGCATTAAAAATTACGGTCCATGGAAAATTCGATCACATTGCTATAGTTTTAAAAATAAACTGCTATATTTTAGACAGTTTATGACAAAATAGCTTCTAAAATTGTTATATAATTTTTTTAAAAAAATTTATCTTGCCAAACTAGAAGCGAAAGGTAGATGCTTTTAGATCTAAATTATTATCTGGTTACAAAAATTATTGATGATAGAAGCAACTAAATTAGGGCTTTGAAATCGCTTTTCAACCCCTAACTCCTAACATAATGCAGTTCAAATATCAAACATCAAAGTTGTTCGTCTTCAAGAGGCGCTAATTTGCCTAATACAATTTCTTTTTCTATCTTCAATATTAAGAAAGTTATGAAGAAATGAAAATCACAATCCCACCGTTTCCACCACCTTTGAGCTGGATGAGCCGGTACGAACTCGTCTGAGGTTTTTATATTTATAACAATATATTCTCAGCTTGTTAAAATCCAAACGAAATTACTCTAGTTATCCTATTCATAAGATAACATAGACTAAGCGTTATATGCATATTATATAATATGCGTAAAACATTTAGAAAAGAGGAAAAAACATTTAAGGAAAACGCGAGAACAGAAGTAGGAAAAAAAAACTCAGAGGTATTTGAGAAAAAAATTTTGAAATATGAACAAAAGAAAAAAAAATTGCAGATGATAAACACAACTTTTTAATAATATTATTTTTTGTTAAATTGATCATTTAGAATAATTATATGATATATATTCTTAAAAAGGCATTTATTTGACGAGCACTGGGTTTTCGTAGAATGCTAATATATTATTTTATCTCCTACACTGTCTACGACGCACAGTTATTAACAGAAAATTTGATATGTACAAAACATAATATTTTTGTATTATAAAATTTTACTTACAAATACTGAAGCATAAGAAAAGTAAGTACAATAATATTTTCATTCCGAGTAACGCCAAGTACAAAAGCTAATTACTTTTCCTAAACAAAGAAAAAATATAGTAATCGTTGAAATATTCGATTTTTAATTAGTCGTCAAGTTTCAAACCTTACTGTGTCTATCTGTTTGTGAACATGACAGTTCGAAACCAATTTGATGTAAACAAATAAAGTTTGGTACTTTGTATTTATACTAAATTGTCTCTAATTTTGAACGAAATTCATTTTAAAGTCTATTTTTTAAGTGTCTGAGAATATTAAACAAGATTTAAAAAAAACTAGATGAATAAAATTAAATACATAGATTTAACCTTCAAAATGTAATTTTTTATCATACTTTGAACTAAATCCGATGAAGAGTTGACTGTTGTTAGTTTATACCTTTGTATGCATACTAAACTGTGCATTCTTGAGGTTCGTATTTGAGTCCATTGGGTTCATGGCCGCGAAACATAACTCCTTGGCAAAAGTGTACACTCGTGTCCGGAAGTTGTTATGGGGCTTATGAGCTTGCCACCACAAGGCTATAGGCCAAAAATTCATATATCTAGATATATGAAATTTCGCAATCGTTCTTATTACTGAATATTTAATAGTATATTGAATTTTTGACTTGCTCGATTATTAAAAAGATTTCAGAATATTCTTCTTGTTCTATTGTGAAGCACAGAACACTTATATACGAGATTATGTAAATAAAGTTCTAATGACTTTGGATAAAGTTAATTTTATGCAAACGAAATTGTTAGTCTTTATTAAATAACATTGTCACGTAGATAGAACTCAAAAACACACAGGACATATAGTTAAACCAATTTATTAATTCAACTTTGAACAGAGAACACTGTGGCTGATATATTTTCTACTTTTATACCATGAAGGAAAGTTCCAGAATACTTTTCTGGAGACAGTAAGAAAAGTTCAGAGCGCTTATCTGGTAAACTAAAGAAAGATCCAGAATCTTCTGGAACCCAAAATAAGGGGAAAACAAATCAAGGAAAAATATGTTTATAAATCTTAATCTACCGGGATTTAAACCCATAATTCTTGGCTACGAGACCAGTGTCATAACCATTCGGTTATGGAGATTCGATTGTTTCTTTTCAATGCGGCAATATGAGAGAAAATTTCAGGGAGAGCATTCTGTAGGAAATTGTCAATTAATTATTAATGCATAGATAACCGGTTTCTGATCTAAAGTCATCAGACTGTCTATGCTGTCATTTTATTTACGAGCAAATTTCGAATATTTGAACGTATTTAAAGCACATTTTAGCATTTGACAGCCATTTCTAGACCTCATATTTTAAATTAAAGAATCAATATCCAGTTTCCACGTCATTAATGAAAGAAAAAGGTATGCCTTTGAGCAATAATGTTTTTATGTTAAATTCAATCAATAAAATATAACCTTGAAAAAGGAAACTCCAATTAATAAACTTCAATAATGACAGACAAGCATGTGTTCGATAATAACCTTAAATAACAAATGTTACCTAAACAACAGAGCAAAAAAAAAGGGCTGCAAACAAAGAACCAGACAAATCGATTCCTCATTACATATATCGATATCAGAAAAATAAATTTTCGGCCAATCCGTCCACATTTCCCGAAAGAGTTCCATTGTTAGCAAGGAATTGCCTATCTTCAGAAAATGGCTTTGCCTTTCTTCCGAAATTAATTGGCTGATAGACTTATGTTCAATCCTTCAGTGATGGTGCACGAGTCACAATGGCAAAATAATGGTCCCAGATACGGCGATCTAAGCCTATAAAGCTTCATGACTAAGCTACGGAGAGTATCAAGAGCGATACGGGTTTCGTTTCAATCCAGCCCAATTTCAGATATGGATTTTCGATTTGTACTTATCAGACTTGTTAATGGTGAAGGAATCTCATCGGCATCGTTCCCTTCATCCAGTTTTTAGACGCCCTGAATATCTTATTAAAATAAAGACTGAACAATATTTTAACATTCTCGCTGTTAACAGACATTGTTAAGATAATGGGATTCTCAAAAACTGATAACAATAAATTAGTTTTCATAAAAATTCATAAAATTGCAAATACGTTGATTACAGACATTATAAAGATAATGGAATTTCTAAAAATCAGTAACAGTGAGTTAATTTTAATAAAAGTTCAAAAAATTACAAATATGTCGTTTACAGACATTATAAAGATATCGAAATATCAAAAATTGGCTGCAATAAATTAATTTTAATAAAAGTTCGTAAAACGAATAGGTTGTTTGCAGACGTTATAAAGATAATGGAATTTTCAAACATTGGTAACAGTGAGTTACTTAATTTTAATCAAAGTACATAAAATTACAAATGAGCTTTTATTAAAATTCATTTGTAAATTCATAAAACTTCATTTGTAATTTTATAAAATACCATTGAATTTATAAATATTATGAAGAAAATGGAACTTACGAAAATTCGTAACAGTAAGTTGATTAATTTTGATAAAAGCTCATAAAATTAAAAATACATTACTTATGGACATCATAAAGATAATGGAACTTTCAAAAACTTGGTAACTTTGGGTGGATAATGTTTAATAAAAGCGCAAAAAATTGCATATAAATTATTTCATTGAGACATAGCGACTTAAACTCCTTTAAGTTATATAATAACGTAATTTATTTAAAATGGCTTTTCTGGCAAAGAAAAATTTTGTAATGAGACAATGTTTTTTCACTTTCTCGTATAAGAAATATAGAGTTATGTCTGTTTAGTTATATTAACGTCCCGTTTTAAAGCAATACTGGGCTCTTTTAGGGTGGAGCTCAAGATTTTGAACCGCTGTCAGGTGATGGAGACGAAACTTGAGCTGGCAACCGCTCTCAAAATTTCCACTCCAAAGAATGAACATTTGGCTCTGATGGGTTTAGCGTTCACTATACCTACTTATATGGTGCTTCTGTAATGAATTTGAATCCAGAACCAGGACCCCTAGAGCCCCGTAGACGAGATATAATCTCCGGGCCACCGATGTTTATAAGAAGTATTACAATTATCAAATTTTGAATCCATTTCGTCTAAAGGATGACTGTTTGTCGGACGGTATTCAATTCTTATTAATATTTATGTTAATACTTTTCCTGTATTCAATGACCTGGTTAACCACATAATCTATGAAGTAATAATTGTCTGATTCGAAGTTTTTTTTCTATATTTAATTTTTTTTAAATCTATGAATGTATGTATTTTACGAAAACCATACACAATACATTCGATATTAATACTTTTATTAATTATAAAACTCCCGAAGGCCGAAGTTCAATGAAATATACAATTTATACTTAAATGGCCAATAACATTTGTGGCGATATTTGAAAGGCAAAAATGTAACTTGCATTAGCTCTTTAAAATAGATTTATTTCTGTACTGGCATATAATAATCGTTATGCTCCCATAACAATATCCCATTAAGTTCTCGTTATATGTCTGTAAAATTAAAAAATATATACTATCTTCACTTTACTAAACATCTTACCTGCTAAGTCTTAAGAAGGAAAAAATTTATTTGTTATTATTTTCACACAACCAAATATCATTTTCGTCCCAATTTTGCTTTTGTCAAAGCTCAGCATTTTAAAAGAAACTCTGATACTTCGGAAAAATTTCCACTTATGCAAACATTACGGAACATCAAATTATTTTGCAACAAAAGTGTCGCATTTATCATAACTTAAACTAACAAATTGGATGAAGGCAAAACCATATTCTGTGTATTGAATATTTTGAAGATTATAATCTTAGACGATAATTCCCCCAAGATTCGACTTTTTAAATGCTTTGTATAGGTACATCAATGCTACAGAGATTCCCCTAAAGACCGAGGAAAATAATTTTCAGGAGTTTTCCAAAAAACTTCAACAAGAAGTGGTTATTCTCTTAATTCCTGGGCTTTCAATTCTTCTTCTTTCTTTTTCTTTTTTTGAGAGGTGGAGCATTATTTCTAGCAGATACACCCCACAAGGGAAACGAATTGCCACAGACGACTTCGATTGCCAAGCAAGAATTTTTCAAAAGAAAGTCAAATAATAAAAGAGGAAATAAAGGAAAGAAAAGTCCCACAAAAAGATTAACAATACGAAGAAGAAGAAAACGAAGAAATATTTCCTCTCGTTAGAAAAGAAGGAAGGACTTTTAATAACAGCAGATGACAAAATAGCAGAGTTCTGACGCAAGCTTTTCTGCCTTCTTCCTTTTTTTTCTACTTCATTTTTTTTTCTTTCCTTCAACAAAATTTTATTCGGTGGGTGGAAAATAATTTTCTGGAGATAATCTTCCGAGTTCAATAAATCTTTTAAGTTAGAGTTTTTGTGAACGTGCTACTAGTTTCTACCTTTTCTCCCTCTCCTTATCGCGTTATTCTCGAGAAATTCTGTTATTTGCTACCGCTGTGCCGCTGCTTTGTTGGTTTCTGGCGAGTTCCATCGGCTACTTTTCTGATTTCTTTTAGGGATGTCCTCCTCCCCTTCGCCCGCCCTTTTTCCCAATGTTAAAGGCTCAAATTTATAGGCCTTTCGCAAAAGCTACACAAAGAAGAAAGTTTTCAGCTGGCAGAAAATATTTCGTTGTTACTCGCTCTAAAGAAAACACTATAATTTTCAGCAAAATGTGTCCTTCTGGGGATATTCCTTTTTTTAAAACTCGAACAGAAACTTTTTATTTACCAATGTTATTACACATTAATGCCATTATTTTCTTTGACTTTAGTATTTAAATCTTTAAAATATATCTGTGCAGGTTAGATATCAAATAATGACTTTAGAAATAAATTAGAATCTTAAAAACTGATTGGAGTCAAAACGAAATTAAAACTACTTTGTGTAACCTCTAAGTTGATCTTATTATTTAAAAATAATAATAAAATCAGATATTCTTTTTTAGCATGGAAGGGAATATTTTTACTGAGGTTATTAAATCACAGTCGCAAACTGACTACTGTGATCCACTAGAAATCAAGCAGAAAAACCTAAATGACCGGACCACTGCAACAGCAACACTAGTGGGAACACAGGTTAGGTCCTAAGGGTTATCAGCGATCACGGTACAGACCTTGCCTAAGAATGTACGTCTCGATACCGATGGGAGGAGCCAGACCACCCATTTATTCATGTGCCCACAAGGGTGGTGAGAATCAACTATCATTGTGAAAATTTCTCATCCTCAATTACGAAGTCGCCCCACCCCCTCCATGGAATCGAATATTGCAAAAGATTTATATCCTTAATTTGCTCGGATTTAGAAATTAAAGTTCAAAAATTCATCTGTACAGGCTACACTTTAAAATAATGACTTTAGTCAATACAGGATAATCTTCAAAAAGGATTGGAATCAAAACGAAACTAAAGCTATTTTGTGCAACTCTTAAAGCTTTAACATAATTATAGAATTAGATATTCATTTTCAACTCGGACATAAACATTATATTTAATAACGTTATGTAATCATGACCACAAACTGCCTACTCCGACCTTTCAGAAGGTACATGGAAAGACTTAGCTGAAAGGACCGCCATCACATTAATGCTTACGGGAACTATGGTTGAGTCCTAAAAGTCATCATTGGTCACGGTACAGCATTTCCATAAGGAAGTACATCTCGTCATCAATGAAACGGGGCCAAACCCTCATCTTTTTGTGTACACACAAAGGTGTCGAGAATCACCCACCATACCAGAAGCTTCTCATTCTCAATTATTCTATACTCTCTCTACTCTATTGTAAGTAAAAGTTATGTATGGTGCACGTTTAAAAATGCAACAATTTTAATATTTTTAACTCGAGCTAATTTCATTCGCAATAACGGTATAGTATAAATTGTTTCAGGTAACAAGTAAATATTCAAACCTTAAAATATTGAATTATAAACATTTATTATTCAGCATGTCAATTACTAAATGATGTGAACTTGTATTTTTATTTTGAGTTTGATCTACAATAAAGAAAAATAATATTTTAAGATTAACTCAAATACAAACTTATAGAATAAGATTTCATCTTCTGCAGTGAATGTAAGTCAAATTTGATTCATGGTTAAAAAATTCAACAATTATGAAATTAATTTACAACAAAATATAAATTTTTAAAATGAAGTTTCACTCTCTATTATGGGGAAAAACTTGCATATAATCGAATTTTTTATTCCGAAAACAATTATATTTACGCTACACTATTATTCTTTTGAAATTGCTTTTAGATATCTTCATTTTTAATTACATGAACTCAACTAAATCAAATTCATTCCCTTCATTAAAAATAAATCCTTAAAATGTTAACTATTTTAAAACGCATTTAAATTATGGAGCGAAATAAGATCCAGTGTAAACAGAAAAATCTGAAATAAACATCTTCATGTAATAAGATACATACAGGGGAACGAAACACATTAAATTCATTCATTCATTTTTCAAGTTACTTATTTCTGTATTGTTAAAAAGTAACCAGTTTCCACAGTAACAAATTAAAAGACAAGCATGATTAAAACAAACATATTTCGAGGCCTTTTTTAATAAAGAAAATATATGAATAATCCTGGGTAGACATAGTTATCGATTTTATCTCAATATTTCTCTTAAAGAAATCTTTTACACGAAAATGAGTATGAAGAAATAATAAATAACCAACAAGCGAAGCAAATTATTGTACTTTCTAAGTAAGATTGTTTAAATTAAATTAAAAGACGCTGATAATATAAGTAAACATTGTAATAAATATTAGTGTACTAGCATTTTAAAAGTTTCAGTAGCACTTATGTACATTTAGAATAACTGAAGGAGCAAATTTTGGCACTTTTTCTTAATTCTTTATTAGATGTTTTGTATAGTACTGAAATAAACAATTCATCGTTTAAAAGCAATTTAATTTTAAGAATATATTTTTTTGTCTTTCTTTTGCATTATCTGTTTAAAAAATCGTCTGGTTATTTGTTACGAACACTTTATGCATCGTTAGTGTTGCTAAGTTACGGTTTAATTTATTATTAAATTATGATTACGTGAAACATTAAAAATTCAGTTCTAAACTCAAAACGAATCGCATATTATATAAGTGTTATAATTTTATTTATAAAATAAATTACTTATGGAATTATTTAGGAAGACAGCCAAATGAATATTTTTAAGCCTAAATAGCAATCAATGTTAGAAAATGTGCAAATCTGAAATCTGTAAAATTGTCTAATGTCTTTAAATTGTAATTTTTGACGCCTTGCTTGTAAATATCTTTGATTTTTAAGTTTGCCCTCGATTTATAAACTATAATATAATTGACTATTTGTTTATTTTAGGTATTTTAGTTTAGCATTTGTTTAACTGTGTGTAACCAAAGTGTCACTAATGTATTTTGATATAATTGAAACATTTAAGATGAACATTTTGCCATATTTTAAAAAATATATTATTCTAGACCATTTATATACTTAATCAAGAAAGTCCATTATAATTTAATGCGTTTCATTCAAACTTCTTCAATTAACTTTTTTCGTGTAATTAACGCTTCATTAGTTCGTTTTATATGTTCATTTTACTCTTCAAACAAACCATTAGAACTAAACCACTGCAATTCCCAAGTACGACTGCAATGATGTAATAGACGGAATTGGATTTATGATCGATGGGATGCTTTTGGAAATCTGATTCTAGTAAAACTGGGAAAAGTTTGTGGACATGGTGTACTTGAAACACAGAATCTTAGTTCAAAACTCTCTCTGCTGGTCCTCTAAAAGTTCGGTGAGAGAAGTATCAATCCAGATGCCGTAATCGTCTTCCAACTACTATTCAAAATTATGATATTAACCAAAATACCTTTGTGCTTTTTCAAAGATGATGTTACTACTTATGACCACTGTCTGTCTAACCGAAGGGTGGTATATAAAAAGCTTTTAAGCAGTCACTTCAGTCAATCCTATTTACTGATAACGTACATGCATAAACAGTATTTACTATTGTTGAAACGCGTATGTGTATTAGGGGTAGGTCTTAAAAACATTTGAAAATTTATGAAACATAGAAAAAGTTGCTCAGAAACAAAATCTGAGTCACTGAAAAAGTTCTTTTTAAAGTAGAACAAAACCTTTTAAGCTTAAATATGCTTCAAAGTTATTAGTAAGAAACGTGACAATTTCCATTAATTCTAATTAAGAATCAATTTACTTAAAATTTTCAGAAATCTTTTCCAAGGAGAGCTTACTTCTCAAGAAATAACTACTTGTTATGCTTCAAAAATTCTAAATTCAACAGTCTAGCATATAGATTTTTTTTAAATGATTTTTTTCATACATGGCACAATTTACATTAAGCATTCAAACCTATAAAAATTTTATCATATAAAAAAGAAAAAAAAAAACTATTTTTAGGGAAAAAATATTTATGTCCATCTGTATCTCAAAAAACAGCCGCACTTTGTGTGCAAATAGCATGAGTGTTTTTTTCCCCTTCTCCAATCATTTGGAAATTATTAATTTTTAAAGTCACATCAAACTCCTACTTTACATAGTATATGAAACAACTTCAAAGCATTGAAAAAGAAAATTAAATCTTTTTAAACAAAGTATCAAACAGCTAATATTATTTCATTCGAGTATGTATAAAGCTGATTATTTCAAAGGCATTTGACTGAGCAGTTTTTGTTGTTTTTCTTCTCAAAGATCAATCCCATTAAATAACTTCCTTCACACTGAATAGTCTTCCAAGTAGATCTGATGAAACTGGATAAGAAAAAGAAAGAAAAAACTTCTTTTTTATATTATTATCGAACTCAACCTTCGTCGTTCTATTCGGAAGTTACATCCTTTTAATCTTCTATTTCTGTTTTTATCTCACGGGGCCCGATAACTTCGCGCGAGTTCTTTATCGAAGGCCCGCCTGACAGCTTTAGGGGAGCCATAAGTCTTCTTCGAGAAAATAGCAGTGGATAGCCTGACATCGATCAGAAGTCCCGAAAATAAGTGGGAAAAAGAAAAAGATTCCTTCAGACAGAAATCTCTTTCCTGATAGGTACACTAATGCCTTTTTATTCTTAAGAGTTTTGGCGGGAAAAAAGAAAGAAAAATGTTCTTTACTGCTAACTAAAACAGAGAACTTCTGGTTAACGTTAAGGATTGTAGCTTGGGGACATTATTTACAGGTTTTTATCCTCATAAAATTGCTTAAAATCAATAACAGGCGGATAAACTTCCTAAATTCGATTCTGCATAAGAAGTATTTTCTCCCTTATGGCTTGTTAGGTCATAAGTGGAAATAAAATATTTGTCTTATCTCTAGAAATGTAATTAAATTTATAAAAATTTGCCAAAATATAATTTTTTGTAGTCAGATCAATGTGAATTTTTCACACATGTATAATTTACCCTTATCTAGTTGTCTTTGGCAATCAGTTTGTTCGTCTAGAACAGTGATGGGGAAACTTTTTTTAAGACGGGCCATTTGTAATAATTAGACGATTGTAGCGGGCCAAAGAATAATGCTTAATCGTTAAAAAATTTATGTGTTCTATAAACATATGCATATATTATTACATACACTTATTATTTTAATAGTAAAAAAGCAAAAGGTAAGAAAATTATAAGCACAAAATATAAAATGAATTTAGTGTAGTTCTTGATGGGAAGTATTATCACTTTATTTTCTGGTGCCATTACTGGTAGATGGTGCATGAGAAAAATGAAATTGAGACTGTTTTATCAAAATTTCATCATAGTCCGGTTCCATTTGCGAAGCAGAAATTCTTCAAACTGATGAAAGGTGCTCATCTGTAATTCTGTTTCTTAAAGAAGTTTTCCTAAGCTTCATTGTTGGAAAGATTTGTTCGCATATATAAGATGAGCCGAACATTGTCATTATCTTCATTGCATGAGTAATTAGATTTGGGAAATTATCTGGGCTTAAATTTTTATAAAATTCTAGTAACGGTACTGTATGAAAAGTTTGTTTCAGGAGAGTATTACAGTTCAGTTCTATTAACTCAAGTTGAAATTTTGCATCAACTTACAAACAATTACTCGAGTCACAGCGGGTCGTTGCAGATGTCTGACTAAGTCGCTAACTAACTGATCTTCGGGGGCGGCCTCACTTGTATTTATACCTACCTGCAAGGATTGTTCGGGAATTGGAGTTTTGCGGTTCTTTCGGAAAAACAGAACAATGAATCGAAAATGCGAGAGTGTCTGGAAGTTTCGAGCGAAGAGGAGTCAGCTGTTTAGGTCGGATGGATTTGTCCAGAATACTATTGTGTTTTGAATATCGCCACAGGTAGTTTTTATGCGGGTCGTCACATTACGAAGTAAGAATGCGTTCAAACATTCTCACGACGGCACTCTTAAACGGGCCGGATTAAACCTTTCCGCGGGCCGTAGTTTCCCCATCACTGGTCTAGAACATTGACTATCCCTGCTGCTTAACTATTTATTCGGAATCTATTTATTCAAAATTGTACCATTGTTATTTGATAATACTGAAAAATATGAATAGGAAAAAAATTGAAATTGATGCAAAAATGATTTTTTTTTTGTCTAAGTCAGCTTTTCAAACAAAACATTTTAATATCAAATAAAATTTAAATGTCTGCATATTCAATTTCAACTTCAAGAAACTATGGTTTCGTTAAAAACCTACACTGGTAATAAGGATCCAAAAATGTATTATGAATAGCTTTGCTTGAGTGTAATATGAAATAGAATAGAAACGCATAATACTTTGTAAAAAAATAGAAGCAAATATTGTTCGAAATAAAGATGAGAAACGCATATCGAAAACGTACTGTTAATTTGACTTATTGTCTCTGAAGGCATTAACCAAATCAAATTCACTTTCCAGGATTTTTCTTGTGTTCCTTGATAAAAAAAAAAAAGAAAATACTTTCACAAACACATTCTAAGATCAGAACCTTTCATCATGCAGAACACAGATTTGTTCAAAAATAAATGAAACATCATTTCATGCTAATTTATTAATTGTTTAAAATTTTCAAATATTTTCATATCATTTGTTTAAAAGTAAATTGTTAAAAAATAAAAGTAAATCACATTAGAGATATATGACTATAAACGGAAATGAAATACGAGTAATTAAATGAAACCACAGTAAAAAATACTTCTCTATAAAAATATGAAAGTTTCCAAAAGAAAGAAAAAATGTTTTCAATACAAAGTAATCCATTTATTCAATTTCTTTTATTGGTTCACACTCTCCCTACACATATATTTTTTATGTGTCTTGTTCAAATTTTCAATCGTTAATAAAATACTTTTTATTCATCCACTCGAGTTCAAATACATTTTTTTAAACTTGTAGTGGATGACACTTGACGTTAATAAAGGGTTTTTTTTATCTAACATCAATTCATTCATTAAATTTAATTAATTTTTACTACATTAAATTAAGTTTTAGCAGTTTGCAATGAACATTGTAATCAATAGGCAACAACTCAGTTGGTAAAATTCAAGGATTTCAGTATTTTTCACGGAAAGTCGAAAAATGCGATTTCAATTCTTGCGAAAATCAGTAATTTTTTTATACTTAATAACTTTTTAATAAAAAGTAACTAAAATAAAAAATTTCTTTGTTGACCTAAGTAGGAATTGAATTTAAAAAAACAATTATGTTACTTGTTTTATTAATTTGCTTCCAAAAATCAACAGATAAATAAGAATAATTATGTACAATGAATTTTTTTTTGTGTTTTAGTAACCTTTTTATACAACTTTCCGTAAAAGGTCAAAATAGTATTCATAAATTCAAAACAACTTCGTTTCTCTTTTCCTCCTTTCAAACTTTCTTTAAAAAACGATAGAGACTTTTATTAAAACAATCCCTAAAGTTTCAATAGGCAGTAGTGCTCAAGTGAAGAATATTCTCCAAATAATATTGCAAATGAATTTTAAAATGTTGATAAATTATTTGATTTTCTTGCCTGTCAACTTTACCCTCTTGATCTTTAAATACTTTAGCTTACATATCTAATTCAAACTTCGAAATCCGATTTAAAGGCAGAATTCAATGCGTCATCCTCACTGGAACTTTCTAGAATGGAATACTTCTTAATTGACAACTAACGGCGCCATTTTCAGTTCCCTTCTTTACAGAAATAGAAGACTTGAAAAATGATCCTTCTTTTTAAGTCAAGATTCTTTGCAAGGCCCTTTGTCAGTGACTGGATGTACACAGAAAACATTTTTTTTTTTCTCAAAAAATAAAAAGAATAAAACGCGGACATTCATTCGGCGACATTGTTTCAGACGAGACGTCGCGTTGCCATGGGTTACCACGACTTCTGGACCATTGAATTCCATCCAAAAAGCACAGCTATCAGACGATTTGAAATATGTCTCCGAATACTTTTTATTAAAAATAGAAACAGATATAAAAGCGGAATTTTGTCGCGAATTAAAGCCATTTTCTTCGAACTAGACTCCTTTTTTTAAGGGAAAAGGATTATCAAAGAGACACGATTCACAAAAGGACTTAGAATTATTTTTCTCAATGGAAAATGTGTCAAAATACTTAAGCCAATAAATATATAACCCTTCTTTCTTGCACGAAAGATTTTTAAAAAATACTTATATTTGATCTTGTTTTGCTGTTGTCGCTTTTGTACAGCTTTGACTGGCTAAATACCAATCAAAATGTAGAAAAGGATAATTTAACAACATCCAATAAAAAAATTCATAGAAATAAGTATCTTTATTTCAAATAGGAAATAAATTGTATTTTTATTTTCCATTGCAGCATCTTTGTTAAGAGTGTTATCATTTTTGAGATTTCATAGAAGGAAAAAAGAATGACATAATTATTCAATTTAAATTTCTGTTTTCATAGTAACTTAACAAAACAGACAAACATACCCCTTGAAACTAGTTATTCAAAACAAGTCAAAAGAAAATGCAAGACATGTCCATAGTTGTTATTCAAATAACATAACAAATACAACAAGGTAAATTGGACAGCTTCATTTTTCCAATAAAAACATACTGTCATTTAAGAAGACAATTTTTAGACCGTTATTAAAGAGAACATTTTTAGACAGTTATTATCCTGACATTTTTCTAATTGCTATAATTTTTTTAATAAATTTTAAATTTTCAAATGAAATTGAAATTAATTGCTTCGAAACCATGGCCCAGAACCAATGAACCATTTTGGAATTAAAAATATGAAGCAATTTTGATGAAAGGTAAAAATAGCATTTTTTAAACCATTTTTCAAATACTTCACACTATTTTGGGAGAAAATTGGAAACAAATCCCATACCATTAAGAAAATTTATGATTGAATTCCTTTATTGATTTCAGTTCCTAGTTTTTTTCCAATTTTCAACCTTATTCTGCCTCTAAGCGACTCTCTGTAGCTTATAAAGAAAAATCTATTTTCTTCCAAAAATATGCACAAGGCATCTGTACAGCTTATGTTTAAACGAAGAAAAGTGAAAGGAAATTGAATTCCTTCACTTATTGGATTCCTTCCTAAATCCGAAGGCTTTAAAAATTTCTCCCCAACCCAAACACTGCATTCTCTAAAACTCTTAAAATCCTTTCAAACTGATTGTTCGTAGCACTTTTTTTTACGATATCTGCACTTTCACGGAAGAAGATCGCTGCCAATATAAAGGAAATGGATATATCTGATAAGCAAGGCACTGACATTTGGCGCCAAAATCGCCTCTAGGGACATCTGAAAATCGAATCCTCATTGTGTCAATCTAGGGGAGCACCAGAATTTCCATCTTCCTTTAGAAGTTGTCCCTTAGCCTTTATTCTTTTTTATTATTATTACTATTATTTATTCCGTCTTTGTCTCCTGTGACGGAGTTTGTGGAACCCAACGCCATTTTGACGAGTCGAGTTGAGCTGTGGGACGGTCGAGCGGAGTGGAGTTGTTGGGGCGAAAATTCGATCACGGCGCGGCAGCTGTTGCATAATATTCGCATTGTTTCCCCTCCAAAATTCCTTCTCTCCCTACCCTTCCTCTTTTTCGCTCTTTTTGATTTTTTTTCTTTTTTCCAGCGAAGCACGTCCGAATCGATCAATACTTCGGATGAGGTTTCTCTTAAAATAGAATCTCGGTTATGCACCGAGCGAGACGAACGGAAAAAAAATGAAACATCCACGAATTTCCACGCACCCCACCCTCACCCACTTTCCAGACTGTTCATTTTTTTTTTTTTGGTTCAATTCTTTTTCTTGGATGGTAGCAATTTTTTTTTTCACTTTTTGTTCCCACTCGGGCGAAATATTTTCGGAAAAATACGTGGAATGCATAGATAAAATGCAGACGATTCAGCATAACATATTAATTTGCATTAATGTTTCAAACTCGATAGCAGCGCGCTTCGAGTTATCATTCGAAAGGCTTACAAACACCTGTTGCTCTGTGCATGTAAGATCAGTGTTGTGAAAACTTTTATTTTGAGAAGAAAGATTTCCTTAGTTCCTATTAATTTTTTTTTCTTTTAATGCATGGAGATGGAATAACTCGAATGAAATGTTGACGAACACAATAACAATTGCATCTTTAAATAAAAGTCATCAGCAGGATAACTTTTGTTGTTCATGTTTCGTTGTTCAGAAAAGACATTTTTCAATCTGTATTATTAATGTTTCTGAATGTATAAAAATTATATTTGTCACACGTAATTATTTAACTGCTAATTGTGCCTGATTTATACTGCTCTCAAATATGCTTCAATTTCATGAAATTCCAGAAACTATGGAAGAGTACAAAATATACTATGTGTAATTACGTATATAAATACGTAATGTACCATAAGTATGTAAATATACTATAAGTGCGTAATGTACTATAACCGTGGGAAAATTCAAGCATAATAATAAGAATTATTTTCCTTCATAGGTAAAGCATGATTTTTATTTAGTATCAATAAAACTGTACTTTTAAAAAATATACAGGGTGGTTATAATTAAACTTCCCCTATAAAAGCATCCTAAAACGCAAACAGGTGATGGAATTGTAATGAAATTTAATATATAGGCTATATGCGAGATGCATTCATGGAATTTCGTAAAAATATCTTTTTAGTTTCAAAATGTCCACTAGAGGGCACTTTTTCTGGAAAACTATCAGATTTAATAGAATAAATGCCCAAAACGAAATACTTAAACAAGATTAACAATCCAGAACAAGAATTAGGAGTAATAAAATGGAAAACCGAAAAAAAAACTAACAATTCTGAGAAAAAAATGTCAAGA
The DNA here is from genome assembly GCA_026543055.1 of Argiope trifasciata. Lineage (NCBI taxonomy): Eukaryota > Metazoa > Arthropoda > Arachnida > Araneae > Araneidae > Argiope > Argiope trifasciata. The sequence goes on from JAPMOQ010054413.1 coordinate 64,275, forward strand.
TTTGCATGCTCGCAAAAAAGAGGAAGCTTTATACGAAATAGGTAAATGTAAGAATCATTTGCAATCATTGTCATGTTTTATATTAATGTTTTCTGCTGTAATGATAACGGTATCGTGTTGCAACATGCATGACTGAAATAATTTCATAAGGTTTCATGTGCAAAGCATCATAACTGATCATTTATTATTTGTTGTTGAACGCACTGTCCATGTGTTTGAAATTTTGTAAGTGAATGACGGTGGTCACATAAAGCAACTTCATCCAGGATACGATTAACAACTACTCCTCTTGTGCATTTTCGTCCTTGTTTCCGCAAATTGAACTCTCTCCCCACCACCACAAACAGAGTACTGTTATTTTTTCCTTATCTTTACTTAATGTGGTTTGATGACCAGAGGATCAGAAACTAGTTAATAATGTTACTGTATTCCATTTTGGTCGTTTATGGTCTTTAATTTTAAGTTTTTCCGGAAAAGGCGCCTCTATTGGGCATTTTGAATCAAAATTTCTTTTCAAAATTCCTTGAGGGAATCTCTTATATAATCTATATACCAAATTTCTTTGCAATCAATTCACCCGTTTGAGATGAAGGATGCTGTTTATAGAGGAAGTTTAATTACAATTAATTATTACAACAATCCTATATTATAAACGCGGAGAAACTTAAGCAAAATAATTGGAAGGATTTTTTTTCATAAACAAAGAATAATTTTCATTTAGCATCAATACAAATGCACTTTATATTATATATATGCACCGAATTTGTTAAGCTCTTATCCTTGAGAGAAATGCTATATTCCCAAGTCTGCTGATTAATGTCAAAAAGGCAAGATTTTCTTTATATATATATATATATCTAAATATATT
>JAPMOQ010054413.1:69874-114963 GCA_026543055.1 Argiope trifasciata
TACTTGAAAATCATGATGATAGCTCCAATAAAATTCAAATTTCAGCGTCTATTGTTTCATTTTCCTAAAACTTTCATATTCCGTCAGAGTGACAATAAAAAATCTGGGAAGAGGAACCAGTTGCAAGAGTAGAAGATAAGTTGAGCACTTGAGTAGTTGAGCGAAGTCTGTCTTTTGATAGTTAATCTGCGAGTTCTCTCTGAATGCTTTGCACAAGAACGGTTATTTCAAGAAAGACTCAAAAACGATTCAAGAACGACTTATTACTTGGATACATCTATTTACTGCAAATGCTATATTGTCGCAATTCATTTATTTTTTTTTGTCTGTGTATTCTACTTTTAAGAACAATAAATATTCATTATTTGCTAATGAGCCTATTGGACTCGTTTCTCCGTTTTTTTTTATCGAATTTATCATAGATTTTTTTTTTGTAATATTATGCATGTGCTGACGTATTTTATCATTTATTTATAATCATAATGGCAAAATACAAAACTTTTCGGTTTTTGAGCCAGGACTATCTTAAAAATTCTTTTTCTAATGCAAAGGCATTTTTCAAACAATTTCTTCTAAAGAGTTAAATACAGCGTATTATAAAATAATATCTGAAATTCTTTTATTCCCAGGTAATGATATTGGGGACAAATATTCATTTACTGTCATTTTGGGAATTGCGGAAGTTTGAGAATGGGAACCTATCTCTTTCATCAAATCTGTTATATATTTGCTTCCTGGACATTTGATCCCTGTTCAAAATTATAAGATCTGTCCTAAATAAGACGTGCAGTTGCTTCAAGATGAAATATAAAGTTCATAAATCAGTATACAATCTAAAATAATATAATTCATATATAATTTTAGATAATAATATATTCATATATTATTACTTCAGGTAATATGCGTATTGAATTTCAGTCAGTTTGACTCAATAGACAATTTATTTAAATGAAAAATGAAACATCGATCGTACTTTGTTTGACAATTTTTTTTCCGCCTTGTAAACGAATTTTTCATAAATAATTAAAAAAATTGAAATATGCTATTGAAATGTGAAAAATTATTATAAATGTATTCATGTGGAAACACATTTTTAAAGTCACGCGGTATCAATCCGTCATGCATACTGTAACTTCTTACTATCCTGCCCTTCATTGGCCAGACAGGAGAATCGCGTACATGACAGACATTCGACCAAAGTCGTGACTTTTTTGTTGGAGAGAAGTTGCCAAATGTGACAACTTTCATCATTTTTAATAACCCTGAAGTGAAAAATTGGCGCCTGTAAAGCGATAAATCCCTAATTTTCCGAGCATTTTAAGACTTCAAAAACTCCAAACTAAAACAATATCATGCTGTTATCGCTTATCTCATTTGGATTGAACGCCATTCATACCAAATCCGTCAATATCAGGGAAAAAGGGGTGCAGTAGTTTCTTAGAAAGACCTCTGAACATCTGAAGGCAGAAATCCGACTTTAAACTCATATAAAGATCACACTCGCTTGCACAACCTCTTTCTACAAGGGGGAGGAGCTCTTTTAAACATTTCACAGTATAATTTCACTGGTTAAAGAACTACCATGCCCGAACCTGGAATCGAACCAGGGAAGCCCAAATCACGAAATGATTCATTATCCTTACGCCAGGATGCATGTTAATCTATATCATATTTTCCTGATATAATAACAAATAAATCCAGTTATATATACCTTATCTCTTAAAAGCTTCACATAAACTTTCCCTTCGATTTATGCGATCAGAAATTCGAAGAGTAAAATCCTTTAAAACTAAAAAGACCAGTATAAAGGATAAACCATTTTCTCCCAAGAACATGAAAAACAAAAACAAACAGGAACTTATTTTCCAAAACATTGAAATAAATTCCCAACTTAATTTTTTCCCCCGCGCATTAAAATGAGCAAATTTCACTCAGACGAACTCATTTTACGCTCTATGTTTTCTCAATTCTTTCCAAGAATCTATTTGTGGTAGAAGAAAAAAAATTAAAAAAAGATAGGGTTGAAATTCACCTTTTACACACACCACGTGGAATTCTTCTCCGTGGCTTCGAACTTTTGACTTTTACCAAGGTTCCACTTTCTTTTTTTTTTTATTCTTACCTTCTGCATCTTAAATTTAATTAAGGTAGAAAGGAAGAATGGCTTGGTTAGAAGGAGCTTAGAAAATTCAAAGAATTTTGTTTCTAAATTATTATTTTCCTTTGCGAAGGAAATTAAAGGAGTTTACGTATGCGAAAAAAAATCAAATTACTGCAAGTTAGCGAAAATGAAAGTCTATTAGAAGAAGTAGTATATTTGAACTTTCCTTTTTTTCCCTTTCCCAGAAAAAAGCAATTCTTTTGAGAATTAATAAGGTTCAGTAAGGATTCGGTAATATTAGGAAATGGAAATACGGTGCATTATCTGAGCATTTAAACGAAACTTTATTTTGTTTGCATCTTTGTGTCAAAGTATGCATTTGTTTTAAATTTTAAAAAAGTAAATATTTAGAGAGGAAAGATGAAAGGGAACTAATGCGTTGTGCTTCTTAATCAATAAATCCACATATTCATTATAACAAAGAATAAAAAATAGAAAGAATAAATAATAAAGTAAAGAATAAATAAAGAAAAGAATAGTATTTTAATCAATAAATTCACATATTTATCATAAAGAGAGAATAAACGATCAAAGAATTATTAAAGAGAATAACTCCATTTTAATCAATAAATTCACATATTCATTATAAACAGAGAATAAAAGATTAAAGAAATATTATTAAGAATAATTGTACTTCAACGGTTAAGAGAATAATTGTGGTCTTAATATTTTATGAATTGGCTTAAACATTTTTCATATGCAGCCTTCCGAAGTAACATCGTTTTATTGGGTTGTTCGGAAAGTCAGTTCGGTTTTTTTTTTTTTTTTTTTGTCAAAATGAAAAGAAATTTTCGTTTAATGAATAAATTATTTATTAAATTATAAAATTGCCATTCTGGTCTAATACTTTTTGCCATATTTTTGGTAGTAACATGATTACACGCTCATAAAAGTTTTGGTCTTTGCTGTAAAAAAAACTGATCGAGGTGGTTTTTGGCCTCCTCATTTGAAGGAAAAATTTTGCAAATCAGTTCTGGTACTGATGTACTGTTAACACATCTTCTCCACACATATTGGCTAATTTATTTCTGGCTTGACAGCATTTTTACCTTTTATATAGCAAAAAAGAAAAAAATGACGAAAATGCTGTTTATTGCTCTCCATATTTAAAAGGGCACCATCCAAAAACTACTGCGAAGAATCAGCTGCACTTTTTCACACTCAAGCCTTGCTATATCAGCTCTTAAAACATAAAATGATTTTGCGGTTTAAGTATGAAATTGGGTGCGAAAAATACAATTAAATCCTCTGTCGGGAAAAAACGAAATTACTTTCCGAACAACCTAATACATTAGTTTTACATATTATAAAAAGTAAAAAAAAAAAATACATGAAAACATAATTAAGCATTTATAAATATTTCCAACCTAATTATATTTTTTAAAGTAATGTATACTTTTAAAAGTAATTTGTTTGTAAACTAAAAATAAAAGGATTTTAATCGACATCTTGGAACTTTAAGGCTCAAGAAAGGAAATTACTCATATTCTAAAATAATGAAGAATTTTTATTGAACTTTGTGTACATTTGGAACGTCAAATTTCTGCTTACTCAAAAATGTCAAATTCAAATACAATTTCGACCAGATACTGTTCGATTTTTTTCTGTTTGCAAGCATCAAAGATAGAGATAGATGAGAAGGATTTAAACTAATTTTGAAAATGCAATATAAGGAAACACGAAGAACAATAAGAAAAAAAATTCTGACCCTTCTCTGCCATCATTTTAAATTTCGAAGAGGTTGACAACTATTTTTCTTTCATAAATCAAAATATTAGTTTATAGAATTACAAACAATTTAATTTAAAATCTACAAAAGCTAATTATCAATTTGTGGGAGCGATATTCAAAAATTTAATAGAATAATCAAATGCGCAGTCTTTGTAAATACAATAAATATACAAAATTAAATTATGATACTAAAAAATATCTGATAATTGAGGATCCACAAAGCTGTGGGACATCCTAAGCTGTTGCTTACTTTGCCCATTTAACAATCAAACTTTAATCCAAACTCTCATGTGTCAAAAGAAATAGGTTCCACATATATTAGATGTTCATCTCGAAAACAAATATAAGAGGTAACTCAATGCAAATATCTTAAGAAACCTATTCCACTTGCACGAGCCATTGATTCACAGGTCTCACCGGAAATGTGAAAGCAGTATCACAATCTCCGCGCATGAATTAGCGTTTCGTCGACACCCCATAAAAGCGAGTCGTTCTCATCTTTTACCACCAGGGAATCAAAATCCGATAACTGTCTACAAATTCCAAGGCATTTGGAGAACCGTTACGTGGATTGTCACCGTTGTCCCTTCACGATTAGCTCTCAACACAAACGATACACAGTGGCGTCCTCAGTCATTGGGATCAAGCCGAGGCTGTAACGAAATATCCTTTCTGTTGTCGACCCCTCGAGTGTTTACCCCATCTGGTCTGATAATTAGCTACACACCCAGGGTTCTGTTTATCTCGTTCTCTCTAGTAGCAGCAAATGGCGGCCGATCGCATACAGAGTGGAGTTGAGAGGCATCGGCGCTGGCTGCAGGTGGGAAAATTAATTGCCGGCAGCCCTCGTGGCAGGGCTGCTGGCAAGATTTGATTCGACGCTCATTAGGGCCTGGCAAGCCTCTCCTTTTGATATATGATGACGGAGACGAGTTGAGGAGTCAAAATATGAGAAGGGTTAGAAGGGGTTGGTGTTAACTGTGGAAAGCAAACTTGAAGTGGGGTATAAAACATAAAAGCATGCTGGATTCTGAAATACAGAGGAACGTGGATAATTTTAACTTAGGTTAAATAAAAGTTAATTTTATTCAAAAATTTTAGTGAAAAGAATATGGTGTCTAAGAATGAGTGCAAATATAATTAATAAATTTTTTTGAATTAATACCTTTAAAAACTTTTTTAAAATTTATTCGTCTAAATGAACAATAAGATTAAATTTTATTAAACTAAGCAATAAAGTCGTTAATGAAATTTCAAATAATTTTACTAAATCAGTTATTAATTTTAATAAAAAATATACTGTACTTTGAATAAGATGCCTCTACCTCTGTACCTAAAAAAATTATGCATCTAATATCTAGCATACTCAAAGCTTTTTTTATTTATAAATAATATATTGAATATATTGAAAAATCTTGAATGAATGAAGGGACTTAAAAAATTATGACCACTGGGGTCATAAATAGGGGAAAACCTAATTCAAAAATATAAATTTTTTATTAATTCGAAATTAAAATTAAAATTTGATTTACAGCTGATATTTTAACATTATGTTAATGCAGTATTTCAGAGTAAATCGACTGACAGTGAATTATGGTAGAAACGTTAAAATTAATTGACATTTGCACTTCAGTTATGAACAAGTATACCTTGCTCAAAGTCATCATAGAGACTTTTAATAAAACATTTCTTAAACATGATAACCAAGGGCTTTGGATTTTTTTCCTTTTGTAATGTGTGATGTGGAAACAAAGAAAAGAGGTGCGGAGAAATCTTAGACGTTTAAAATACAAAGTAATAGCAAATAGAAGAAACTTTATTAATCTCATTTCTCATTTTAAACTTAAAAAAGAAGAGAGAAAAATATTACCATGACAAGGCTGCTGTTATTTATATTTATTCGTCTAGGGGTTAATGATCATTTTCAAGCGAAAAATTTTGATTTAATCTAATACTAGAAAGCCAAAAGGAAAATGAAGCATCACTTGATCTTAAAATTATTGAGAATTATTCAAATTCTAATGAATATTTTGAAGTCAAAATAATGTGTAACTATTTTTTACAGTATTACGGAGAATAAAAAAAACAAAAGAAAAAACACGATTGAGATTACAAAACCCAAAAGATTTGGTACAATATTTATTGTTATTAATCATATAAACATAAGCTTTTCTGTTTTAGAATGATGTTAAAAAACTAAAGATATTGTGCGTTGCATCTGCTTCTACAAAAGATTCTGCATGATAATATTTTGAATAAATGTTGTTTGATTTGATAGATTTTATTTCAAAACTTTTTCAATTCAAAGAAAAATAAATATGTAGAAGCTTGAGATGTTTTAAATATTTATTTTTTACCGACAGTTTTGAAATTTCCAAAAGGAAAAGGCATCTTTTCTTGAAATTTTTTGTAAATTCTATAAAAATGAAACATTGGAAGAAAACAGAATAATATGGCTTGGTTAAAGTTGAAACATTCTTAATATTTCTTTTTCTAAAATAATAATAATCAAAATTTTATTGTGAGAAATCATAATCGAATTGTACTTACTTTTAAAATGGAAGAAGGCTTAATTTTAACTAGAAAGTATTTCGTTTTATTTATATTAATTCACTTTATGTTAATAAGAAAAAATATTTTGAAATCCAGTCGAGTTAAAAAATCTAAAAACTAAAAAATATAACAAATTCCATCGCATATTTTGATTTTAAAAAAAGAAACCTTAAAGTTTCTGAAGTGGTAATACTTATAAATGTTTGAGTATATAAATAATAAATTTGACGAAATTGTTTTCATATCTATTCTCAGAAATACTGCTAGTATTGTTTTTTGTTTATTAAAGACAAAACTGATATCAATTATAGTTATTTCCGAAATGTTCTCAATAAAATTTATTGCTCCACTAAAGAAATTGAAAAGCTCTTACTTACAATAAAGACAAACTTGTATATATTTGTCTGCTGCGCTGTTAAAGTCATACCGTCTGATTTAGAGCCATTAAATCTGCTACAAACATACTTTAGAAGACTGTACCTAAATTTTTATTAATTAAAAAACAGCAAAATTTTGATGGCTTCTAAAAATATTAATGCATAAAACTGATTTCTACATAATTTTGAAGTTGAAAAACTGTTATTTTGGTGATTATAGCTTTTTAGCGAAGCAAATTTATCCTTAAAAGCTTTATGCTCTTTGACAATATATTTTAAACAGGAAGTTTAAATTAGCAAAATTCTAATTATTTGAGTCATCCTATCAAATATTTCACTGTTTGATTTTTTACTACTTAGAAAATTCAATCCGGAGAAAAAGTTTTTTTCATGCGCTATTAACACAAAGAATTAAGAAAATATGTTTTAATAATTCTAAAGAGCAAAGTGCAATTTGAAGGAATGCTTAGCTTTTAATTGATCTAAAATGCTATAGGGCCATCCCCACTAAAAAGATTCGAGCGAATAAAACAATTGTGAAACCATCAAAATTTAAGACTTTGATGTTTATGATTATTTGGTATTGAAAGAATAAAGAAACTCAAATTTCACATAAAGTTTTTTTATTAAGATTAACCAAAGTCACTATTATTGACAAACATTAACAGGCAGACTGAAGTCGTTATATAAATTTAGGTGTCATCTTATCGCGTTTGAGAAAAAAAAATCTTTCCAATTGTTTTTTTCTTCTTTTTCAACAAACTCTTAATCTCATATTCATTTCAAATTATAAAGCACGAAGATTTTTTCCAGTCCATCAATTAAGTTTCCGCAATAAAACCAAGAACAAATATTTTTCAATAATCTGAGCCAGAAATGAATTCTATTCATAGCGGCTTATTTATAAACGACGCAAGATAAAATATATTAAAACTTTAAAACTCTGAACAAAGTCAAGGCTCAAAAACTATTTCCTCGCATTCTCTCGCTCTGTTTAATTCAAGAGTCATTTTCAATAAATAGAGAATTCATAAATTTTTACATGAGAAATTCCAATGAAGCCCAAAACAAAAGCCCTGGGCCTTTATGTCATTCATCCTTAGAGCCGTGCATTATGAGGTTCTCTTTTCTTTTCACTTTACGAAGGAATTAAAAGACGACAAGAGAGGATGAGAAAAAAAAAATGTTCCCCAATATCCCATCATATTAAATTTTTCGTTTTCTTCCTCAAGAAGGCTGGCTGCATTGTGCAGAGGTCCTTCGTATCTCATTAGAAATCCAGGGCTAAAAGCTTTGACGTTTTATTAATTCCGTAGTTTCTTTGTTCTACAAGAGGTATTTAGTCGGGAAGGATCCGCTTAAGACTTTGTTCACGTTGTTGCTCGAGGTAAACCCCCCTTCTTATTGCTTTTGTAACATCGAGGGGTTAGTTGGCATTTACGCTGGAGAAAAATGCACTGATCCTTTCTGCGGATATAAAGAATTCATTGTGTGTGATATATGGTTAGGAGAAATGGATTAAGTGTGTGTTGTTGTCTTTTTTGGAGAGATCGGAACACAGCAGCAGAATGTAGTAGCTCTTGAAACATAATTCTGAGTTTTATTTGTGTTTTTATTTACTATAAGTTAACTTCCTCCAGATTTTTTAGATTATTAGAAAAACCTAAAATCGAAGAAATATACAATATATGTTATGGAATTTAAAATTACAGCTAAATAGAGCTCTTCAATTAAGAACCGTTGCTGGTCGAAAAGAGAATTTTATTTACTTTTATTAAATAGTTCTAAACACTAATATTCCGCTACACAATCGGCATTAAACTTACGATTGCCATTTTATTGACAAAAGAAAGGCTTTTTGTTATTTTCTTTAAAATTATATTTAATTAAAAAAAGGTCTATCGATATAAAATCGGGGGTAAATATTTTCCTGTAGTAACATATTGTTCTGTTGTATAATGCTTCGTTCAACTGTATATAGAGCATATAATCCACAATCGCATTGTTTTATTATATGGTGTTCCACCCAATTGCATATTTGTATAGCATTCCTTTCAGTTATATAGTACATATAGTTCATAATCGCAATCTTCTGTTGTATAGGATTCCATTCAATTGTATAGAGCATGTAATCTATAATCGCAATTTTCTGTTTATAGTATATCATTCAATTGTATAGAATATACAGTCCATAATCGCAATTTTCTGTTATATAGTGTTCCATTCAACTCTATAGAACATATAGTCATAATCGCATTGTTCCTAATCTGAAATATAGCTTCTCTGTGCAATTAATCTTACAGTAAGAAAAATAGTTTAGCAGATTCTCCAAATAAATCTTAGGAACGACTTCTAGCATTGGCGATAATTCGGCGAGGAAATTTAATGAAACAACTTTTAATACTGCGAAAGAAAGTGGAGTAAAATCTTTTATTGAGCAGTATGCAAGTATACGGTATTTTTCCATGCTCAGGTTCCGCAAAGCTGTTATCTCTAACAAACGATTACCATTTAATAAACAGAAATTTTTTTAAATTTTTTTAATATGATATTTCACCAAAAGAGGTCTATCAATTCAAAATCGATGATGAATCCTTTGCTATAGTAAGGTATTTTTTGTTGTATAATATTCCATTATATTATATAAAACATATGGTCCATAATCGCAATCTTCTGTCTTATAATATTCCATTCAACTGTATAGAACATATAGACAATAATCGCATTATTTCTAATTTGTAATATAGCTTCCCTGCATAGTTATTCTCATGATATTATTTTCTTTAACTATATTTAATTAAAAGAGATCTACCGATTCAAATTCTATGGTAAATGACCTCATATAGTATTGTATTGTTTTGTGTAATATTGTATAATATTCCATTCAACTAGATAGAACATAGTTCATAATGGCATTGTTCTGCTGTATAGTATTCCATCCACTAGTATTGTCCATATAGTCCGTTATCGCATTGTTCCTAATCTGTACTATAACTTCCCTGTACAATTCATCTCATTATAATACAGGAAGTTTTTACAGAACTTTAAACAAAATTTAGGAACAACTTCCAGACTTGGCTATCATTTGGCTACGAATTTCTCAAAAAACTATTTTTATACGGGGAGAAGAGTAACTTTTATTAGATAATATGCAATAAACTTTTATATCACTACCATGGTATAATAGAACTATTAAACTCTGTTTTTAAATATATAAAAGATTTGTAAAAGAAAAATTATTTCAAAAATATAGTTATCAAACTTCTAGCCGTTTTAGAATACTTTGCATTGCTTCACCATTTGCTTCTGGATAGCAGCAGGGCAACAGCTTATATGGATTTCAATGTTTATCCATAATTATATTATTGTGACAAGTGTTATGGCAGTTTATATATATTTACATAATCGCAGCAATATGTCAATATGATTTCGGGTCCTCTATGTACTATTCACCAAACCTAATAGTACAACTACGATTAGGGTAGAATGGGAATGAATCGATTCAGAATACGCAATAGTAATATGGAATGGTTCAATACTTCCCCCTCTTCAATTGTTTTGTTATAAATCCTTTTTTTTTTCTTTGCCCAATTTATTTTAAAGTGAAGAAAAACTACATACATTTTTAATCAGATTGCAACATTGGTATTTTGTCTATTTTATTAATTATGGAAAAACTTCGAATGTAAAATATTTTCAAAATTTAATTATTCAAATAGATTAAGAGTTAACTATGTACAGATTTTATTCGTTTAACCTCTTAGTTGTGTTCGTTTCATCGCAAGAATCGTTTCAGAAGGTGAACTAATGTTACATCAGAAATGAATATCTTAAAATTAAATATATGGATCTTTACCAGTAAACGCTCAAAATAAGATGAAAAAAATATGCATAGGAAAATCATTATATATGCAGTTTTTATTCACTCGAACTCTTGCTTCACTGTAACTATGTCAAGTTGTATGAGCTACTAATTTTTCCATAAAATGAAAGAGCTCTGTCAACACATTCTTTTCTGAAACTTTATAAGATGCAAATACTTTCTGACACGCGCTTTTTGGCGTTTAACATTATTTTGGCTAAAGGACAAAAAAAAATCTGTTTCAGTCCTTAAAAGTTTTTGAATGCAATTGAAATCGTAAGAATTCTTAAAATCATTTTTTTAACTCTAAGGGGTTTGCTTTTAATATTCCATCAAAATTAGGTCCATCATTTATCAGGAGTCATCGCTATACAAATTGCAGGTAAAAGCTACGTTATTTAAAACATACAAACAGTATACATAACATTTTTTTTTCAAAAATTAGTTATCTATACAGAAACTATAAATCAAAAGTAGGTAATTTGAAGAGCATAATAATAGATATTTTATCATGGAAGAAGAGCCACCAAAAGAAAATCTGAAAGAATTTAACTATATTATTTTTTTTCAAATGTTCTTTTTTCACAATTTAAAACTTTTATAATGCTTATTCACAAGATTTTAAGTTTAGTTTATTTCTATTATCCTCCCGTTTTGAAGCAACACTAAGGCTATTTTGGGACGGACCTCGTAATTTTCAACCGCTGTCAGATGACGATTACGACACCAGAGCTGGAACCCCGTCTCCAATTTTCCACACCACACCACACCACACCAGAGGGAAGACGTTTGGCTCCGACGGATTTAACGTATACAGGACCTGCTGTCAGGGAGGTTCTTCGGTGGAATAGGGCCTGCAACCATCCGGTTCCGAAACCAAGATCTTGCCAACAGACCACTGCGATCCTCACAAGATTTTAAATCTCTTATTCCGATTCTGTTCCTTGTTATACTATTGCCAATATATTGAATATAATTTAAAATTTTAAAGCAATTCTTTTTTGAATTAGATTTAAAAATAATCTTCTTATGGATCAAAAGAACTGTAGAAATTTTTTTAAATCGCTAATATATATATATTTATTTATTTCTCAAGAAACTCGTGTAGCTTTTGCTTAAAAAACTTAAGACTCCCTGAAGCTTTAAATTTACACACCTGGAAACTACAACTGGAACTCAATCTATTACCTCAGCATTGTTATAAACCCTAAAAATTTAAGGTTCTGTTCTGATCCTTATATTTTTAACACGGTCACCTGGCAGCCATAAATCGCACCAGCAAGGCAAGGGGAACAAATCTTTCAAGAAAATACTGCACTCGCGACTTCGGAGTACGACGCGGCCCGTAACAGCTTCCACGGACGAATTGTCGGGCGTAACGGGGACCATATTTCTTTCTGAAATAAGGGTTACCCGTTATGAGCTCATAACGGAGCGGGCTGGCCCGAGAACTGAGTCGCCAGTAAAAGCAAGAAATATATCTTGCCGCCTTTGAACATAAAACAAAAGAAAGGTTCTTCGGTAAGAAAAGGCATTACTTTTATCTGGTAAAAGCATCGAGAAGGGCATAAAATTAAAAATTATTTTTATGGATGTGATGTTTTTTTGGATGCTTGGACCCATTTGATTTAAGGAATAAAGAGTAAAATATAGAAAGAAAATTTGAATTTTTATTTAAAGCTAAAGGTGGTTTAAAAATTCTTATGGGCCCAATTTTCAACCCTATATAATTTTTTAAATCTTTTTAAAAAGGATTAAATGAACAAATTATCATATGATACTTTTAAGATGTAAAAAATATTCATTCCTTGCTTGTAAACGTGTTATAAAGTGTTAGATAAACGTATAAAGTGTTAGAAGGAAAATTTTAAATATAAGCTAAAGTTAATCCAAGTAATCCTTTTTTTTTCAACTGCAAGTTTGTTGGTTACTCTTTGCATTTGTTGCAGGTTTTTGATTGTTCTTATTGTAGAACTCTAATACATAGCTTGATATCCATTTGGCCAAGAAAATATTTTCTAGGAATCAAATTGTGATAGATATTATGGCAATATTATAGCCAGCGCCCATTGTATTCATTGCATATATGAACTATTCTAAAAGAATTAAATTCCATAGCATCATAATGCGATTAAAAATCTAACTTTCTATTCCATCAATCTTCTAATCTTGGCTTTAGTATAATTTCACTTCACTTTTTTATTCAATACGTAAGTAATACAAATATTTCTCAATATTCAGCGTACTTAGCGTTCAACGAAGGTAGGAAATCAAAAGATTCAATAGCTTATAAAATGATGAAGACAGTTTGAATATCTGAAATCTATTTTTCAGAGCAGTTTTCAACTGTTCCAATAATGAAATCTATTGTTGAAATTGACAAAAATTTATATATTTTAAAAATTGAAAAAAAAAAATCAGCAAAAATGTGCAGTTATTAAACTATTAAAGGGTTAAATTTTTGTTTAAGTTATAAAATGTGCAAAATTCAGTTTTTTTCACCTTGATATTTCTTAGAATTATCGCAAATTTTTTTTAAAAAATTCGCATAATTTTGATTGTAAAATTTTTAATGCTCCGAAGTATACACTCCTACGTTTCCAAATACACTAATTTGATAGATATGACAAATAATCTGTTCTATAGAGCTCCAACACACACAAACATATCCAGTTTTATTAGTAGTATAGATATAAATCCCATAATCTGAAGGAAAAGGAGAGTATTTAGAGTCGGTCATGTTTGTGCTCAGATGACGAAACCGATATCTCGTCCATTGCTTTCTCTAAATATATTTATCTCCCGTTCATGGGAAGAGATTTCCCTACCAATATTAAATTTGAATCATTTTTGGCGTAAATTTATATCTACGAGTCTTTATATGGATTGGCTTTCGAGCAAGGTAACTTATTATCTCACGATCCATTAAATTTAAATTCTTGCAACTGTCCAGTTTTAGGAGCTTTGTATACGAAATTATACCCAAACCTACCGCCATCTCTAGTTTATAATCGTAATGCAGGCATCCTGGCCAAGAGGTAATGTATCTTTCTCGTGATCTGGGTATCCCAAGTTCGAGTCCTGATTCGGGTATGGTTGTTTTTCTCTCTGTGTTCTTATCTGTGAGATGTGTGAATGAGCCCCTATGTAAAAAAGGGTCATGGAAACGAGTGTATGGCAATTATGAGTTAGAATTCAAACTTCTGCCCTCGAGTGCTCAGTGGTCTTTACTCTCAGAGGTTACTGCATAGAATTTGGCTTAAAATCCTGACATTCATCAAGTGCCCTAAGTAACAAACAACATAATCTTGATTGTTTTAACTTCCTTTAGCAATTTTGCAAATTTAAAGCGCCTTAGGGTCAAGAAATTGATTTCTCACTTATTTCTAAAATAAACATTTTACTATTACAGAAATCGGAACTTCCTTATTTTATACTATTAACCATCTTTTAGAGAAAACGATTAAGTGAACATCCATTAAGTGAAGAGATTGGTCATGAAATATACTTGAGGTTGAAGTTTATTTGTACGAGAGCCAAATTTGGCAATACTTCACAAGTACCGATAATAAATATAATCTGATAGATTTAATAGTAGAAATTTTTATTAACTGAACAACAATACTGATTTATATACGATGTTACAAAACTGCTTTGATATTCAAAAATTTTCGCGCAAGGAGAAAAATATAGGACAGAAACAATAAGATAGAATGTTTTGTCTTGGGTAAGAATTCTTCTTCGTGTATTCCAATTTTCACTGACGCTATTACTCACAGTATTCCACCAATAGGAAACATTTTCTTTATTGCAAGCATAATTCTTGTTTTCTGACGTTATGTGAAGCAGCATTTGTTTGAAACTCTGACATAGGCCCAATATTTCCCCTTTGAAATTTTGTGTGCATTCCGTTTCTGAAAATAAAAAGGTAACCATTTACCCTAGCGTAGCTGCTAAAGAGATATAAGTATAATAAAGGCAGTTAATTCCAATAATAAAAGGTGCGTTTATTCCATTTTTAAAGTGAAATATGTACGACCGAAAAATGTTTGTGTTCCTTATATTAACGTCCCCCTTTAAAGCAATGAGTGGGCTGTTTTGGGACTCACCTCGTAATTTTGAACCACGGTCAGATGACGTGGACGACACCTGAGCTCGCACCCCTCACCCTCTCCACAACACACCAGCTGGATGACGTTTGCCCAGACAGATTTGTGCAACAGACGATCGAAGGGGGCGGTCGAACTCATTCATACACTCATTCATCCATCAGCAAGTCAGAATTTAGATCCAAATCAGAGACCGACTCATCCCTGATTCAGTCCCCCCAGAGGTATAACTTGTTATGCGAACTTGCAGGACTTTGCAGTCACGACATATTTAACGTGCCCCAATTGCCATTAGCCAACACGGTGGTCTTCATCAGAGGCGAGGACAAAACTCACTACTTTTCGGTTACGAGACTGACGCTCTACCAGCCAGGCTGTCGCAGCACCCATGTTTTTCTTGTTCCTACAATTACCGCATGATCTACTATAAAAAGGTATAAACAGAAATTTCAGACTGCACCACAAATTCGAGTCGGATATTTTCGAAAATTGCCTCGTCAACCTGTTAGGAACCAATTCTGCATTCTACTACCAACTTATCTTTATCGTTAATCATCCCACATAGATCACCCAGAAAATTCTATGTCACTTGACATCCCACCTACTCTGCAGCTGTATGAGCACATATTTGCAGTAATACGCTCGAATTATCTACAAGACAGAGTTAACGATGTTTAGGAATACAATAATGCAAGCTCATTGATGATGCTCAAGCAATGGAATATTAGGAATGCAGTAATCTCTGCTATTATTAAATATTTGTATGTTGGCACTCTACTGCCCAAAACGTCTTTACTGTAGTTATCGAATTTGATTCATATATGCTTCGAAGAAAACACACATCGGAATGATTTTTAAAAGTTTTAATTAATTAAGAATTAAACTGAATTTTAACTCCTGTTGCACAAAAATGATCATTTTTGTCTCATTTCCAACAATGTATTTAATACTTGCAATGGAATACTGACTATTTTCATTATTTCATCAAATATTTGATCAGCAGATTGTCTTTCGTTGTCAAAAGCTAAGGCAGTATGAATCTATGTATTACCAGAGTAGTTTACAAAACTAATAAAAACAGTGAATTTAGAAGATAAATGAATCTCGCAGTAACATTTTTAATAACAAAATGATATATCTCGGGTAATATGTCTTCAGATACTTATGTCTCTATGGTGTATCTCCATTAGAAAGGTTCATCATGGCTTCAAAGTCTAAAAATTTGACTTAAATCTTGAACTTGAAGTTATATTTAAGCGATTTATTTGAAATGAAATAGAAACAGCTTTCCTTGCAACTAGTGGTAAATAACCAGATTTTAAGAAAAATACACGCCCGCTGTTATTCCATAGGGTGACTGCAGCTAAAAAACATCCTAGTCTTTATCTCGGAAATATTTTTTAATTCCGTACACAACGAAATGATTTTCACACATTTTTGAAACTTTGCATGAGTGGTGGGGTTTCTTGTTCTTGTATACAGCCGACCACCCCGCCACCACTGAACGTAGCAATATCGACAGGCGTGTGGTGGGGCTGTTGTTGTTTTTTCACTTTAAGAAATTCACCACAGGAATCATTTTTTCGATACAAAGATACAAAATAAGTACTTCATCATAATAAAAGTTTCAAAATGGGTGAAAATAAGGATGGGATAAAATTCAATGGATGTACTTCAATAAAAGGTTTTGTGTTTTATTTGATACTAGCCGCCTTTGGCGACCAGCTGGTTCGCCATGAGTAAAGCACTCTAAAATTTTCAATTAAATCACATATTCATTAGCCTTGAAGTAATTCCGGGCATTGATTGACCTGAAACTAATATTTTCTTTAAGATGATGGACGGAAAGTTCTAAAAGTACACCTTTTCCTAATAATATTCTTTAATTTTATAAATCAGTCAGTTTTAACCATCGTTTATGCTTTCAAAATATTAAAAAAAATTTCGATGATGTTGCCAAAATATTAAATATGTTTTTTTAAAGAAAGCGAGAAAGGGAAAAAAAGTATTAAATTAATGATAGAGATATTGCAAACGATTACATAAATATGCCATTAACTCGGGATTTCAATGCATATCCTGTCTAAATTCAATCAGGTTTACCGTAAATAAAGAAGATTTATTGAGTTAATGATATAGATATAACAAACGATTGTAGAAACCTTCGCTTTGCATTTATTTTTTAAAGAAAATATCACATTTAATATTTCTTTTATTTTATCCAGTCACGTGCTGAAAGTTGCATTTCTGTAGATTTATTTTCCCATGATAATTTTTTTTTATTTGAACTTCCGGCATTCTTTTATTTTATCCAGTCGCGTGCTAAAAAAACATGGTTAAAATATTTCTTTAAAAATTCGTTAAAAATAGAAGATTGAGTTTTACATTAAAACACTAATGCCATTAGAAGGCTAATTTTTTAATCTTTAAATTGATGTAAAAATCATGTTTATGCGATCGTATTTTTGGAAGTTATAGCGGAAAAACGTCGAAGTTTCGCTTAAATTTTAATTAACTCAAATTCTAATTAAAAATTCTAAAAAAGGGCTCCGAGGTGCACATTCCGGACCTCCAAGGTATACATGTACCAAATTTGGTAGCTGTTGGTCCAACGGTCTGACCTGTAGAGCGCCAACACACACACACACACACATTGAGCTTTATTATAAGTACAGATAAAGATGCAAAATATCTCACTGCATTAGTAAGATGCCTTGACATAAGTGGAAGCCATGTTGAAATAAAATCCATTTATGCATTTCAGTTGATAATTAAGTGTTACATTATATTGCATATTTTATTAATAACTAAGAGAATTTACTTTCCTGATACCTAATGCCTAAACGAAAAAAAAAGAAAGAAAGAAAAGATATCACAGAAATCAAAGCATATTAACAGTACTTTATAATTTAAAACGAGCTCTTATATTAAATTTATTTCGTGTATCATGGAAGCGGCTCTCACGATTTGGATCCAATTTTTATATTTAAATAAGTTTTTTTCTTTTCAAATTTATCTATATAGGTTTCGTTGTTGAAAAAACGTAATATTTCACATACAAAAATTTTTTTTACATTAAAGTGGTCAGCTGTGGGTGTTAGGTTCGAGTCGCGCTTTTTGCTTTATTATTTTTTATTAGTTAACTAGTTATATCTAATATTTTGCTTTTTAAATTTATTTATATAAGTGTCTTTCCTGAAAAAGTGTAATTTTAAACACACACAAAAAAAAAACAATTTTTTTTACTAGCTATCAAAGTTTTTTTTCCATTTGCTATCATGCTGACAATGTCATATAGCGCCATCTCGCACCGATTTTACCATGATAAAACTGAGTGTCAGTACAAAATTATGCGTAATGGTAGATGAATAGTGACATGAATACAGCAGATTGTTTCTAATAAAATGTTAAACTAAGTTAATGCATGATACCTTTTAAAATTTAAAAGACCAGCTCACAATCAGGTCAGACTAAAAAACATTCATATGTTATTGTGTGATTCATGTCTAAATATTTTCTCAAAAAACATGATTTTTTAAAAAAGGCTGCTGTGTGAAGTTTACTCTTTCAGATACTAATGAATAAAACTATTAGTCACTGATCATATATTCTAACCCCTTGTTCACCTAAAGAAAAAAAATTGCATAACTTCGACTGAGTCTTTCTTTCCCCAATCCCATAAGGGATTAGGAAATGCATGCAAATAATCTTGTCAGGTTACCATGAAATCGCATTCACCACTTCAATAACGTTAACTCAGCTTTCTTTTCATATTTAAAAATATTAAAAATAAGGCTATTAATATTCATAGGTACTTTTTGTTCCATGAATATTAACACGGCTATAAAGATAAAATAAGGCTCTCGCTCTCTGTTGAAATCCCAAAGCATTTCAATGTTATGACGGGGTTTAAAAATATTTTTTTTTTGAAAAAAAAATGGAGATCTAAAAGGATAGATATCTTTAAAAAAATTCATTTAAAAAAAGGATGCCTATTTTCTGAGAAAATTATTTAAAGTTCGAAAAAAGTGAAATCAGCTTAGTTTTAAGGTTATTTTAAATATACTGTCAATGTTTTAAAAATATATTTTTAGAAAAAAAATTGAAGCTTGAATTTGAATATATTATGCGAAATTTTGACGCATGTTTGGTGAGAGCTGGCATTAATACCAGTGATTATTCCGTAAAATTCTAAAGAATAAAGAATTAAAAGACATTTTATTATGGCATTAGCACAGATAAAAATAAATCAAAAATATCAGAAAAATATCTCAAAAACACGATAGCGCCGCCTGTATGCCACAATTTTTGAGAAGAAGCAAAAACAGTAAATCAAGCTGTAATTTAATTTTTATTATAATATGCTTTATAATGCATGTTATACAGGGTAAGTTCAAATGATAAACCCGATTTTTTTTTTAATTATATTTCGAAACTACTGCACATATTACAATAAGTGATGCATGAATTTAAAGAGAAATATACCGTTTTTTTTTCAGTAGCAAATGTTCGAAGTGTAACTCTCCTGTTACACGATATGCGTCCTATCTGTAATCCATTCCGTTCCAAACATTTTGTAGCATCACTCAGTCAATGGCTCTGAATGATGCGCAAACGAGTTCTTTAAGTTTTAACATTGATTTCGATGTTTTTAATTGGAGGAAAAAGCATTGGAGGGGCTCCAAGAAACGTAAGTTTAACTGCAATAGATTTGCTTCAATAACAGATACTTCTGACTCTAGCACATCTATCGAAGAATTGACATGTAGTGAAAAAAAAACTGCAGGTATCTAGAGAATGTTCCAAAGAGGATATAATAGATGAAGATGAATTATCAGGACATCGTATATTCGATATACAAAGATTCATTAGTGTATTGTCTATGTTGTTAAGTCCTGGGTGTAAACAGAAAGGCTTATATTTAAAAGAAGAATCAGTACTTGGCTTATGTTCTAATTAATGCTTGTATTGCAAATATTGTCCATTCACAAAAAAATTTGCATCATCTAAGAAACAGAATAAGCGGAGTGAAATAAATCTGGGTTTTGTGTGTTCTTTACGCCTGACTGGCAAAGTTTTTACTGCTGTTAAGTGACTTTGTGCAACATTGAATTTACCATCCTTTTTGTCAAAATTTTTATTTAGAACGCAAACTTCGTACTTCATTCTTTGTTGTAGAAAGCTCCATGTGGGATAAGAAATGACTACAATCCTGAAACAACTGTAAAAAGTAGCATTTCAATTGATGGAACTTGGCAACGAAGTGATTACTCCTCATTAAATGATGTTGTTAACGCCATTTCATTTATTACAGGCAAAGTGCTTGATATTGAAGTGATGTCACAGTTTTGTAAAATAAATGTCATACCAAGACTTCGTCCTCACGAAAACACAGGCTTGTACAAAAACATCAGTAACTAACCATAAAGGTTCTTCTGATAATATGGAAGTGTGTGGTGCGCATAAAATTTTTGAACGTTCTGAATGTTTCCGTATAAAATTTTTGAAAGTTCTGAAAGTTTCCGTATAAAATTTTTGAAAGTTCTGAATGTTTCCGTGGACTCATTTACTCCGATTATTATGGTGATGGTGATTCAAAAGGATACGAAAAAGCTAGATATATATGGTAAAAGCTCTGTTGTGAAATGTGAATGTGTAGGAAATGCTCAAAAGCGAGTTTTTACTCAATTGGGATTTTTAAAAAAGTCTATTAAAGGTCTCGGGAGTAAAGGAAAACTTACAGATAATGTGATAAATAAGATCCAATGTTGGAAATTTATTGCAGATGCAAAGTGCAACACTTGCAGTATTTGTTCATGTTTGTTCTGGAAATAAAAAACCAATACAGGGACAATACCCAAAGGGGAAGGATTCTTGGTGCAAATATCAACGCCTCCTTTCAGAAGGGAAAAAAATTTAAAGATTCAAGTGTAGAACTCACAAAAAATATTATGAACGTTATTAAATCTAAATATATTAAATTATGTAATCAAACACTTCTAAAAAATGCATTCATGGGAAAAAACAAAGTACCAATGAAAGTTTAAACAATTTATTATGGACAATTATTCCCAAAAACATATTTGTTGAATTGAAAACGTTGCGTTTAGGGACAAACATAGCTGTAATGATATTCACTGATGGTTTTTCTGGAATAAAAGAAATTTTTAATGAATTGAATACTATTCCAGGCCATTAAATGCTAACTCAGTACAATAGGTTCGATAATGAGTGAATTGCTGTTTCAAAGAAATAATCTTTAAATGCTACAAAATTGTCTAGGAAAATAAACGGATTATTGGAAAGAAAAAAAATTAATAAATTATAGAAAAAAGAGAATATTTGCTATAAAAATGGAAAATTTTAACTATTTAAAAGGAAATATTATTTTAGATGTATAGATGAGAATTTTAACTATTTAAAAGGAAATATTATTTTAGGTGTATAGCAATAAAAATTTAAAATGCATTTTTTAAAGAATGTGTTTTTCGTCAAAAATGTTTTAAGCAAAACATAGTTTTACAAAATTCTAAGGATATATCTTCATGAAATTTTGTATATATATTACCACAATTGTTATGAAGACCATGAATTAAAGATTTGGGTCTACTTTTAATAGTTTTTGATTTTTAACAGTTTCTTAACAGTAGTACCCACGATTTTTACCATAAAATTGCTCGAAGAATCGAAATTACTTTTTTTTTTATTTGTATACTTTTCTTAGCTTTTAGTTCATTGCCTTCACAAATACAATAAGTATGTTGTGTAGAAAAATAATTTAAATTAGAATATTTGAATTCTGCGTTTTGCTCAAAATTTAATTTAATTATTTAAAAAATTTCTGATTCTTGTTATTCATTATATTGAATCATAATCCTCAGGAAAATCTACTATAATTGAGAATCAAGGGACTTTTTTTAATGTGTTTCCGTACCCAGGCAGATACCGTAAGAGAATGAATACAACATCTTTGTGCTGTCATCGAAACAATAGTACGTCGATGAACAATCAGTTAGTAGTAAGCCGATAGCAAAAGAGTATTTCAGCCCTTTGTTGTGATAGCGATTTATTGTTCGTGTACTGCTAATTACTTCTAACTATATTATTATGTACACTTCTGTATATTTTCTATTGTGTTTCGGCATACAATTACGCTCTTAATATGTTATTGAATCTTTTGCACTTTTCATTGCACATAGATGGTCTTTAGATTTTTATAGGTGTTGTTGTGACTTATGGCACTTTACAAGCCCGTTGACAGTTATCTGTCAACGATTTAAGTCGAATGAGTGTTTCTTGTATTTTCAGGGGCGCAACTAGTGCCAAAAGTAGGACTTAGCTACCTCATGCATCATATTTGCTTGCAGAGCCTCTTTTTACAGAGGGGCACATTCCCACATTTCACAAATAGAAGAACCCTGCTCGAACCCGGGAGCCCAGATCATAGGGAAAATACGCCACCCCTACGCCAGGACACCGGCATTTTTTATTTAACAATATAGTTCATCCTTTTTTCAAACAGAAATAACAAAATCTAATAACTCTTTCTTCTTACATATTTTCCTAGACAGACAAATCCTATATAGTAACATTCTTTGTCTAAAAAAAGAACATATTTTAAGAACTATATATTTTCTTGCATGAGTAAAAAGAAATATCAAAAAAAATAATGACAGTTTCTATATCCTGATCACATTTAATCAAATAAGATACGTCTTCTCAATATCGTGCTTAAACACATCATCATTTGAAAGAAATATCATGAGAGAGCCAAAAATAGACACAAAAACACTTCCCAATCTTTTATATCGTAGAAACAGACGCATATCAAATCTAAGGCACTTCAGAGTATATTTTGACCAGACAATGTCGATGTCATTTCATTGTCATAGCAACAAACGAAACACTGAATAGGCAGAAAAAACAGCCATTTTCAAAACAAAATGAATTGCTTTGAGGAAAAAAGCATTACTAGCACAACAGCAGATAATCTCCGATACCATTTTGCCGACCAAATTCATTTAATGAAGTTCCTTTTTGCGTCATACATGTCAAGCAACCAATAAAGACGTTGTCATAATAAAAGATTAAATATAAAGGAGTCTGACTCTAGTCCGATACATTATGAGATCATTAAAGCTAAAAGTTATGAACACCAGAAATTGATTTATGTGAAAGTAATCAACTATATATTTTTTTATTTCGTAAATGAATGCCTTCTTTCAAAATTTCAAATTGGGAAAACATGTTGAATTTGATTTTATAAGAAAAAAGATGAAATAAAAAAAAACTTATTGAAATCTGCAACCACAGATTTCACGTTATCGTGTGAAAACATTTTTTTTAAGTCACGGGATATCAATCCAACCATAAAACGTTCTCAACTGATTCATATTTCGCAATCAATAATATTTAGAAAAACGAGTTTAGTTTTTGGTCATCTAAAAATTAATCGAGTGATTTTTTTTTTTCAATTCTGAATTTTTATCATGAAAAACCAGTTTAAACCGGTTTTCAACAGTCACTTGACTGTCAGATTACTCATGGATCCATCTTTAGAAATGACGGTGGTTTCCTCCACCCTTTCCTATATCAAAGTGGTTCGAACGCCAGGATTTGTTTTGCCATTTAGAAAAATTGAAAATTATATATAAACTTGCGATTCTACCTCTGAATGACATTTCCAATTTTTTTTCTCTGTCTGCTTTGGACAATCACCTGTACTTTATTGTATATACAGGAGAATCGGGTACATGGTGGATATTTGTGATGAGTTGTATCTTCCTGTAAGTGGTTAGTCGCCAAATGTGATAACCTTCCTTATCATCTTCTAATAACCCTAAAAGCGATAAATCATAAATTTTCTGTCTGTGCCTTTTAAGGATTCAGAAATTTGAAATTAAATAATCATGTTTTCACGTGATAAAAAGAATATTTCAGCAAAGTTATATAAATCCCAATATTAAATATAATTTCCCAACAAAAGAAAAAAAATTAATTGAATTAAAATAAAATAAACTTAGCAGAGTTATTTAAAACATTGAATTTAATTAAGTTGAAAGCTTGAAATCTGTTTTGAGATGGGTTTATAGTTTGGAACCTTGATCAGATGATGAGAACGATATCTGAGCCTGTTGTCCTCTCCTAACTTCCAGACCGAAGCACCAAGAGAATATTCAGTCAAATATGTTTGAAGTGATTCGAACCCGTGTGAAAAATAGATCTTCAGAGGAATTTAATCCTGAGTTTGAGAACTTTCTTTTTAAAACAGAAGGTTAGAAGCAGATTACTGCGTTTCTAAAATTTAATTGAAAATAGCAAGGATTTTAAGAAAATTAACCATGAAAAACTAAAAATAATATTATTGAAATTAGAAAGTAAAATAAAATAAAGTTATTCAAAAAGGGCTAAAATTATTGACTGATAGTTTCAACATGAATGTTAAAAAACAAATTCCCAATCATTTATATTTAAAAAACGAAGAAAAGCACACATTTATTTTTCAGCCTGAACATTGACATTCATCTCAATAGAGACATTTAATGTCACTGGGAGAATTCATCCCTGGTGTTGGCGATGGTTTTAAATTTTTTGCCACTATATCTAACCATAGTGTAATGGGAAAAAAGCGTAGAGAACGGAGGATCTAGGATATAGTAGCTTGGAATAGCTAGAATGTAGATGCCCAGAGTTGTGTTTGCAAGAGGCACCATGGAGATAAAACGATACTAATTTTTCAAACCAAAATTTTGAAATAATAACATTTAGCATAATCCGAATTTTATTTACCCATACGAAATTTCTGATGCTGATTGAGGGCGGGAAAAAATACCATGTTGTGTTGCAGCTCTATTTGATCTTGCCACGCCACTGATTGTCAGAACAAATGTTTTGATAACAAACAGCACTATAAACAATCAAACACTTTACTCAGCAATCCATTAATGATGTCTTTTAGCTGCCAACTTAGGGAATAAGCGTTATATATTTTGTCGCCTACCCGATAAATTGGCAAATCACCAAAATAGGGTTATATCGTTTGTAATAGCGCGGTACATGATCTACTAGAATCACAAAGAATATAGATATGTGATACTAAACTGATACTAGTATAGGAAGGAAATTATTTACTTTACATCAGAATATACCGCAATTTATAGCAGTAGCGTAGCTACTAGGGGAAGGTGCAATGAAGCATAGTTGCGTAGGGCTTCAGTCATGGGAATAAAACACTAATGCGTTTATATTATTTGTTTTTACATCAGGATGTTCTGAGGGAAAAAGTATTAGATTGTTCTTCGGACGTCGTTTGCATTTGCGAAACCATTTGCAGAAAAAACACCTAGGTAAGTCTGGCGCCAGTTATTCCCACTAAGCCATAGCCTTTTTTCCTTTGATTTCACTTCATATTCCTAAATATAAAGCCCATTTTAATTTGAATTATTCCATTTTTATAGCCTCCCCTTCAAGCCTAATTATAGTATCCCTATATTTATTAATTTGTTATTGATTTCCTCAATAGTTATTAATAAGTCCACCTGTTGATTGTAATTAACATACGTATTGAAATTGTTCAGTAGTAATTGGCGATTCCTACTAAGCAGATTATACAAGTGCCAGAGACAGGAAAATCAATTTTAAATTTTATTTTTCATCACAAGTAAATTTATAAAAAATTAAAAATTCTATGAAATATAAAATTTTAAAACAATATTAACACTTAATCAAATGTAATTGATCAAATTCACATCCTATGTTCATTTAGATTTGTGTCTAATAAAGTCTTCATGTTCACTATCCTAATAAATATCAACATATGCGTCAACAAAATTAATACAAATATAGGTAGAGCGCATTCTAAATTAATAGAGAAATATACAATTTAGAAAAGTTAATAAAATAAAAAAAGGCTATCCTGAAATAAATCATCAATAATTTTGTTAATTAAAAATAAGTTATAAAAGTTAATAAAATAAAAAACTATATCCTGAAATAAATCAATATTTTTGTTAATTAAAAATAAGTTGAAATGTGAAATTAAATTGACCATTTTAATAAAGATGAAGTTTTATGGTATGAATTACCTAGTGCCATAAAAGGACCTAAGTCTCCAACCGATTAGTTATCAGATTTGCAAGTATTCGTGCCTAAGATTAATCAATCGGCAATAACTCTGCTGTCCGTCTAAATAACAAAAAATTAAAGGTATCATACCGAATTTGTAAAAACTAAAAGTCTAATGACAAATATGAGATGAAAGCATTTTTATTTCAAAATTTATCGAAAATCCATATTGCATCAGAAGGATTTGAAAAAAAATAAATATAAATTAAAAAAAATGAGAAATATGACAACCCAAAAGTGTTCACTCACTACTTTTTTTTGGGTGGGGGGGCAGGGGATTTATTTCAGTGCCAAGCAAAGGTCATTGCTTTAAGTACGAACGATAGCAGGGGAGGTGGGAGGGTAAAAAAGAAAAACGGAGGGGAACAGAGAGAGGCTGAAGACCACAATAGGCTGAGTCAGCTTTCGGAGGGTCGATAAAAGGGGCTCGCCAATTACACGACAAAACAGCCTCGATCATGTGACCGGAGCAATTATATTTCTGCACCCCCGCCGTCATTTATAAGACGTGACGCTGTCGTAATGGAGAAAAAAAAAGATGAAAAAGTTTCACTCCATCATAGATCTGTCTCTGCAAGGCACAGTCCACTTATCCAATTCAATGCCTCAAGAGTATTGTATATGTTGTGAAACGTGGGAAGCGGCACTTCTATATAAATGTCTCTGAGGCGATCATTACGGGTTTTTATTGAAGTTGAATGTATATATTGACTGCCAAGGAAAGAAATTCAACTGGTAAGCACAATTTAGCGATTAAAATGCTCGAGGGACAAAATAAACGAATTATTAGTACAGATTCAATTTAAAATTTGAACCCATCTAAATATATAAAAAGTTAGCACAGATTTAAGAAAAAAAATCAAAATGGGGAAAAAGTAGTAATTTTCCAATAACCCGAAGTTCTCTCCTTCATACACAGGCAGAAACCGTAAATCATTGAAAAATTCATCGATTTTTACATTCTTCTACGTTTCTTTCATATCCATGATATCCACATCCATCATATCCATTGATTAAATCCCAATTTTGGAAATTCGCCCATTATTCACTTTTTAAGACTATAAATCGAGTTTCTGTGTAGCACTCATCGAATCATTCATTCATTCATTCATTCTAGATATCAATGCCATTATGATGAAAAAAAGGCATTCGCTTTAAGAAAAAAGTGGCTTGACAATTTGTCAATGTTATTTTTTTTTTATTTCAAAGATATGAAAGTTTTTTTTTAAAGCTGCAATATAATTTAGTGCAAAAAGATATAAGAATTAATTGTTTTTTATGCATTTAAAAATCTATATAAATAAAAATGAATGTTTGTATGTCTCTTATGCGCTGCCTTGCCACTCATCCAATCGGGATAAAATTTGAATACTTAATATTTGCACTTATGGTATGGTTATAGGCTTAATATAATTATCTAATACATAAATATTTTTGCATCTACTTATAGCATCGATTAATCAAGTAAAGGCGATAATGTAGAAACTCATTGACTTAAATATACCAAATTTGGTTTGAGATCTATTGTTTGCAAGTGTAGTTTTGTGCTCAATGTTTGTTTCAGTAGGTTGAGAAAAACATGTCTAAAACACTAATTTGATTTTCGGAAATTATTAAAGAATGTCATTGATTAATCGCCAATATCTCGCTATCACTCGACAGATTCAGTAAAAACGCAAAATTCATGCCAAAAGTTAATATTCACTAACTATAGCACACGACAGTGCCATGTCATGCATTCTCTGGCATGGCAAATTTATTAGGAAAAGTTTTGGAGAGGAATTTGTGAATGGTATACCAGCCTATAAACATTAACTAGTTACAATTTTGTTACACAAAACGAAACATGTGATGTAAAAAAAAGTGGTCATACCGTGAATGATATATTTATTGATGGAACATGTTGCTCGCCAGTTTCAAAATTTCGTTAGTAACGATAAATTTACATTGATTAATATATGATCAGAGCACCCGATTAATTCCTAAAATATTGCATTTTCACACTGACACCAATTGAGCAATTTAATATCAACTTTAAATATTCTCTGTAAATGAAGCATTAAGTCTAACTACTTAAAGTTCCAGAGATATGCACATATTTAATCGAAAAGCCTCCGCCGTTAAGTCAAACAGACGCCATCGGCTAAATCAAACAGATTTGCATCAGGAACAAATTATGATCGTTAAAATAAGGATACAGCATTTCCAGCTGGCTTTTGAAAGTCGCAAACTTTTCTAAAACTATCGGATTTAAATTGGTGGGGGCAGAGAGTTCGTATGTACTTTAAGTGCAGTTTGATTTAAGAGTTAAGTGAATTAATTAAGGGCATAATTTACGAAGTTTTAAATACTTAGTAAGGCATCTTCTTATATTTTTCAGTTTAAGTCATCTCATCGTCCTTGGATTGAATATAAAGTCAGTTCAATTTGGAAGGAAATATACTGAAAGCCTTTGTACGCAAAATTTTTAAATGCTTAGCAAACCATCTAAATTCATCCATTTTCAAGTTAAGCCTTCTAATCTTCTTAAAATATTAACTCAGATAAATTGTTAAGCAAATGAGTTCAATATTACTAGATATCTTTCACTGAAATCATTTATTTATTTATAAATTTTATATAATATCGAGTTAGCTAAAAGATCCTGAAACTAAAATATTACAAAAATTGCTACAAAACACAAAAGCGAAAGTCAATAAGTCCAAGTTTTTATTTATAATTTTTGTGAAAATGAAAATAGATTTGTTTCTGTAGTCGAAAAGAAAAACAGAAAATATTATGCATGAAAATAGAAAAGTAAAGGGAATTTTAGTATTATGCAATAATTTATAAACATATAAGGTACTGCTCGTTTCAGAATCCCGAGAAAAGTCCTTTAACTGCCTAACTGTTTTACCAGAATGCAATAAGGGCATTGATTTTTAGAATTTTGATGTAAGCAAAAAAAAAAAAAAAAAAAAAAAAACATTCATAAAGATTATAATTTAATATTAAAATTTCTTCAAATACTCAGATAAGTCAGTAATGGATTTCCATTTGAATCAAAATAAGAAAATATTCCCCAATAGAAGATATCATCTTATTAGATAGTAAAAAAAAAAAAAAAATAGTTAAGTGGGTAAGAGAATTTGGTTCGACAAAAAGATGATCTCTGAATAAGAGTGCGCTTTTACGAAATTCTTTGTAAGTCAATGATCTTGACGTCCATTTCGTTAGATTCGGAATTTCGCTCCAACTCACCCCCTATTTGAAAAATAAACACCTTCTGACGCATGTTCAAAAGAGCGATGAATATTTGCATCAGATTATTGACAGTATACATTTATAGCAATATTTCTTCTCATGAGTTGATGATAAAACCAAATCAAAGCAATACGATAAATAATTTTTACAACGTTAATCAGGTCATGGTGACTTCATAACACAATATAACATTTGGTTCCGGTGGATGACAGGTTTGACCTAACGTCCAGAGAAGGGTCTGAACTTGTAATGCTAAATGTGTGGGTTTAAATGCCATTTCATTGGGGCTTCAAGGTGGCTTGACAACACAATCTTACATTTGATACTGCGGGACGACAGGTTTGACCGAAAATCTACCAAATGCCCAGAATTGGTAACATTATATTCGTGAGGATTTAAAGGCAATTCCATAGGTGCTTCATGGTAGCTTGAAACACAATGTTTCATTTGGTACAAGGGACCACCGAATGCCCAGAACTGGTTGAGTTATGTCTGTGGGAGAGAGGGAGAGGTCTAAATGGCCCCCCACTGATTCGTTGTAAGAGCCTGTAAAGAAGTGGGAGTTAATTTGGATCATATGATATCCTCATCATCTTCAGGCAATTTATAACTTTGCTATCCAGTCAAAACAGCACATTTTTAATTAAATAAGATAATATGCTTATTTAAAGTTTCAAACTTTTTACTGCAGTGAGCAATAAAGCAAATTGAATTAACGTCAGTTTATACATGCACACATGACATTGTGTTATACTTTTAAACAAACCTATTTTCAACACCACTTTTCATCCCCATCATATTTATAGATTCTTGAACATTTAGCTCCCTTACAACTTTGCAGAATATTTTTTTAAAATTTTGAATACATTTTTAGTACTTTAATAGCCTTTTTTAAACTTTTATAATTTCACATTTTGATTCATTCAAGCAATAAGAGAAGAATTCACTAAAAACAGCTCAAAAATTACCATATCTTCTAGTCACATGCGTTTTTGTGAGTAAAAAAAAATAAATTGGTTCCAGCTGCATTGAATCGTGGATAATAGTTAAAGCTCAACCACAAGGATGATCACATTATTTAATTTAACGTAGGATATCAAACAAACGACTACACTAATAGAAATGATTCTATGCTATTACACTTACAGAAATGATTCTATTGCTCTTAGAAACAAATATCTGTAAAGCTTTATTCACATTCGTAATTCTATAAGAAATCTTGGTTTTTGCTTGAACTTACACAAAGTTTTTCCATTATTTTTTTTCTCTTTGCGTCCTGAATGAATTTTTTCGCTATTTGTTCCAGTGCAATTTTTATTGTTCTTTTTTTCTGCAAATATTCCTTTGAATTTGCCAGTACACTAACAAAATACCCACAATATTTTTTTTTAACAACTGAGTAGTAGTGTTATGCAATACTTAAAAACCTGACATAAACTCTGTATATCGAAATACCATTTTCAGCTAATACACTAATGGAAGAAAATAAATTTCGTACTAATAGAAAAAAGAAACTATATAAAGACTTTTCAAATTGTAAGTAATATGTCATTTTAATTAAAGTAAAATTAGCATTTCAGATATATCGCAATGCCCTAGATTGATTGTCCTAACTAAATTACACTCTTTCTATTTGCTCAACTAAATTATATTCCCAAAACAGCTATGTAAAAATTTATTTAAATATAGAAACTGTAAAGCAATGAATTAATGGGGACAATATTAACTTAATTTATTTAATATTAATAATAATTAATATTCTGCTAATAGCAATTGGCAAAAGCAAGGATCAAACTCGCAACGTTAGAATTCGTAGCCAGATAACATGATCACAACACAAAAATGATCAGTCGGTGTTGAAGTTGTTATCTGGCTTATAAAGCTTCCACTAAAATACTCCCCCTCCAGTGGGTCTGATGTGAGACGAACGATGTTTGTTGTGGTATAGTGGGGATATATTGGATGTTGATTCCTAACCAAGTTTTACATACAAATAATGATATAATAAAGTAACAAAATTTTTGGTTTCTACTTTATTTAATCCTTTACCCAATGCTACTTATTTTGATAGGCTGATTATTTATCAACTTGATTTTTTTGCTGTTTATGTATCGCCTTTATTTATTTATTCATTCGACGATTATTTATCTTCCTTTTTTAATTCGATCACACACTTATTAAAAATGAGGTGGCCTGGAGTTGATTCTTCAGTTTATTTATATTACTAATTTGGAACTGATTACCTCTAAGATTAGTTGTATATTTCTGCATACTGTATCTGATATATTAACACAATCAAATAATTAAGAAGTTCCAAAACAAGTAAGTTACAGAAAAATATGAAATAAATAGTCCTAAAGATCAGTCGTATATTTTATATACGCCAATTCAGATGTCACTATTCAAACATTTGATTATTGGTGTTACACAGAAGTTAAAGAAATCATCGGGTGCCGTCCACTTCGTCTGACCGTGAATAAAACGTACAAGTTCCATCTCAAAAATGTCATCGTGGATTTTCATAAGAGTCATTACAACGATTCAGCGACAAAAATTCCGTTATAGTAGCAAAAAAGGACGTTAGTCTAACTAAAATTGATATATTACAAATCAGGCGTCATTGTTCAAATGATCAATCACAAGTATGACATGGAAGTTAAGAAAGTGGGGGCGTACAAAATATCTGCCTCGTCATCTAACCATGATTAAAATGCATATGAAAATACACTCTAAATGGCCTTCTTGTACTTTCAGAAGAGAAATTAAACTGAATTAAATGGAAACAATTCTGTTGTAGTAGTAAAAGGAGACGTTATTCCAACTAAACTAAAATGGAATTCTTTTTCCGCATGAGATATTCGATATATTTTCACACTCAAATGGCTAGGAAGCTGCGAAACAAGAAAATTGAGTGGAAAAAATACCAGACCTGCTTTCAAGAAAACTAGTAGAGCTGAAGAAGAAAAATACCAGTTAAGTTTGAGATTTACCACTAACACGAAACAACTAGCCTTGCTTCGAATGACTGATGGGCGCCATTCCATACAAGTTTTGAATTCCTTTCCAAACACAGCAGAAATGGTAAAATATTAGGTACGGATTTTTTCGATAAAGAAAACAAGAATATTTCTGATAATATAAATTTTCAAGTAAAAAAGTACAAAACAGTTCAATATCTTTTCAGATAAAAAAAAATAATCATTTGCTAAAAATTTGTTTGAACGATTTCTAAGAGATTGAATTCGACTATTTACTAACCTGCATCCAAAAAAAGTTAATGCAAACAACTTCGAAAATTTGTTAGTGGTCTGTAAAATGATTATTACGAACAACAAGATCGAGAGCTACAAAAAAAAAAGCATTAAAATCAATAAAAAAGCAATTTTTTAAATGGTTATGAAAAATCTGGTGTTCTTTTATTCATATCTCGTAGAAGAGCCTTTCATTTTATTTCTACTCATAAATTATTTTTTCGCCCTCAATAAAGAATCAAATAAAGAAGAAACCAAAAATTTTGTTAAGAAAAGATATTTTATTATATCATTATTTGAATGTAAAAAGTAAAACTATAAATAAAAAGATTAGAATGTGGTAAGTAAAAACAAGCTTAATATTCAGACATAAAACATCGCATAAAACTGGATGACAGAGAAAAAGAAGCAGAAGGAACAAAAATTATTAAAAATTTATTCGATAAATTTTTTAAGCTTTTAAAAGTGATAAAATTCTTTTACATTCGTTCTTCAGTGATTGCATTTCTTAACAATTTTTTAAAAAATAATATGTAAAAGCAATTGAAAAATGAAATTAAAAACTTTTTATTTTATTATGGAACATTTTTTTTCCAGAAAAGCCTTAGGCGCAGAAAAGAAATTATGATTAATTAAACAGTTTTTAAGTGTTTGTATTAGTTTCATTGCATGCTAAATGTTATGAATATTTTCACAATTAACTATTATTTAATGTTTCAATTCTTTAATTACAAGGTAAATAGCATTATACATATATATATACATTGACATTATTCGACAGAACTAAAAGTTTCTCTTAAGGCAATTAAACTTTTTGTCGATGATTTTATTTAAACTTGATCCTGCAAATCTTTTCTACCAAATTATAATTTTTTTCTGTTATCGACTTTTTAAATTAAATAATAACGATTTTTTTTTAAAAAAACGGGTGCTACTATTTGTAACTTAGTTTTTATTTTGTATATCTTAGGCGTATTATCTTTTTTGATGTAATGCAGCAAGGTTTAAAGGCATAAACCTTACATACTGCAATTTCAAGTGGCAAAATATTTGTTTGAATCACTGAAAGACAAAAAATATTGAATTAGAAATGGTTCTCACAAATGCCATACTCATAATTACATTTATGAGTGAAAATAAACAGGTACTAAAAATTTGTTTCTGTAATACGTATAATATAAAATTAAAGTAAATTCAGTATGGAAGTTTTATTATAAAACTAAAGATAATAAATAATGGGCAAAAGGAAAAATCGAATGAATGTAAACAAATCATTTTTATTTCCAGACTTTAGAGCTTTATTTTCAGTTAAATTAATGTCGTATTTTAAAATTATTTGGCAGCAAAATTTGGAATGTTCTTCGGAATTTGATTAGAGAGCAACACCTGTTTCAAACTTATCCATTTTTTAACTTAAACACTTACTGGGTTTTTATTTTGTTAAATGATGGGCATAAATTTCTTTTTCAGAAAATTTTCTAATAAAATGAATTATTCAGAGTCATTAAGTGTTTTCAGCTAACGATTTCAAAACATTTGTTTTTTAATAGTCTTAAGCTATTTAAAAACTAATTGGTATAAAATTATTTAAACGATATGAGCCTGGGCCTCATACGTTAAGACCTCAAATTGAAGTTTTATGATTCTCAATTAATCATCCGAATAGTTAAAAAGAAATAAAGAACACACAGATCCGATTTCTCCGAAGATTATAGTATTATACAAAGGTAGTAATGTACCTTTGATAAAATTAGATAAAATTGTAGTAGCCTGTAGATAAAATTCACATTTGTGAGACGTCTGTATCAAATACAATATAGAAGATATTGATGAAAATTGAGTAATGACATAATGAAATGATAGGACTTTTCTCTAGCAAAAAAAAAAGTTGAAACAGCTCCCAATGTATGGAGTATTATATCTTTAAATGTAAAAGTAAGAATTTATAAAATGTAGAAGTTTCCTGTTTATTAAACGGACTCAATTTAATTCCAGCCATTGTATATTTTTATTTGGAAGCATAGAATCATATGTTAAGTTATTGAAAGCAGGTGTATACCGGTTGATTGTTAAGCACATGGCATCCTATGCTGCCTTTTAATTCGGAGACAGATGACGATAAACTATGCCTTTGAGGTATCCTCATAACCAAAAAGTCACAGCGATTCAGATTTGATGATCTAGAAGCCAAACTGCAAAGAAATGACTTCATTGTGACGGAAAGTAGAAAGTAGAGAACTTATTTTCTACAATGGGTGATGGGTGGAGGAATACCATACAGCATAAACAATGTTTTTGAAACAGATCGCCAAACTTGAAGTGTCAGAATCGAGGATTTCTCCAAGAACTATGCACATTGTTTATGGTGGCAGAGCATGTGACAGCACCGGCAAAGCAGAGCTCTTCGGGGTAAAAAACGAACCCGGAATGAATAAACAGCAAAAACTTAGCAAATGTTTACGACATTTGCACATATTGATGAAGATATTTCACATTGTGATTTTGCTATGAATTGAATACGGTAATTGTGGATGTTAACTGCACCATTCAGATGGAAAGAGACCTCGACCATCCACAAAGGGCTCCTTGACCATTCGTTTTGGAATTCTAATTGCATATTAAACTGTAACCCAAAGATTTGTCGACTTTAAGAGTTGCTGCACAAGAGATAATATATCGGGATGGTAACGTAACACTTTTGGAAGAATGTTATGAACTGTTGAAAGAATTTGTCAACATTTTCTGCAATAAGCACAGCACTAGTACTGCCTATAAAAAGGATATCCAGTCTTCTACCACTTGCCTACAGTGCTGTATTAGACTTTCTTCTCCTTCTTGAAGGAATGATCAATGAAACTTCTGTTTCACATTTATTTTATCCTTGTAAAATAACAAGACTTTTTTGTAGCTTCTTTGAAGACCGAAATTTCTGAAAAACTTCAATAGCAGATTCATCTTTTTAATAAAACAATTTCGCTAGTAAGACACGCTCCTACATAATCAACGTTATCTTCCTTTTCATGGAAGAGGGTGTACTGAAATTCGTTTTTCAAATTTTTAAATCATGTACCCTACGAAATCCGCACTTGCCAAAATGAGGGCCTCCCACATTTATTTTCATTATGCCAGGACCTAATTCATGCAATTCTACTGCAAAGAATTTGATATAGATGCCTTGCTAACGTTAAATTTAATTATGGATACCCTGTGTATTAATGACTGACTTATTCGACACAGCAATAGCTGGAGCTTATTAAATGAAACGTTAAATAGTAAAGTTCAATGTGCATAAAAAGTTTCTATTAATTTGTTGAAGAAACTTATAAGTATAAACATTTTTGCTGCTGTCTAGTTGTTTTTGCATTTCCTTACCGGCAGTTCAATGATAAGTTGTTTACCAACTGTTTGTTATATAATTACAAATGTAATATGAGCCTAGAAGCATCATGGATCTCCTATTAAGGTGTTGGGAAACTTACCCTTCTTCTGACGTAAAAATTCTACCTAGAGACTACTTCATTCAGGCGGTTCGTTAGTTTGCGAATTCTAACCAGAAATGCTATAATAGCCCTTAAGCTCTTTATTTGTTATAAAGTTACAAATGCAACATGAGCCCGGAAGCTAAGACTTCGAATAGTAGGCAACTAATCCAGCAAATGGATACAAAGAAGTAAAAGGCAGGGGTGGGATGGAGAAAGCTGGAATATCCCGGAGGCAATTCTTATCTATAAATACAATAATAACAGGAAATCGTGGCGGCATTCTATGCCAACTCAGCGTCAATTGGAGCTTCCCACGTCAGCTCCACCAGAGATGAAATCTTAGAAGGGGAGAGAACGTTGCTGATTCAATTTCTGCAAAAGCGCGACCCAAAGATTCGGTTACGTGGTTCTCGGAGAGGAAAAGGAAGGGGTCGACAATAATGCATCGAAGAGAACAAGAAAAAATAGAATGTCCCATTCAAAAAAGAAGAATAAA
This sequence comes from Argiope trifasciata, assembly GCA_026543055.1. NCBI lineage: Eukaryota > Metazoa > Arthropoda > Arachnida > Araneae > Araneidae > Argiope > Argiope trifasciata. Next base: position 106,264 of record JAPMOQ010054413.1, read on the forward strand.
ATAAATATAAAAGATTTAGAAGTTGGCTATAAATATGGATAAGATATTGGGCACAGGGGAACGTTGTATTTCGGTTCGTTCGCCATAAGAAATATTTTTTTTCAACTGAAATATTACACATTTTTTATGTGAAAAGTGAATGTAAAAATATGACAAAAAAATCTTTGTGATGCGATTTGGAAAGCTTCGTTTGAATTCTGAGCCACGTCTGATTATGTTGCCGAGTAAATGTTTTTACGCTCGGTGAATTGCCAACATCTGAATGAGGTGAATCTGAAATGTTTTGAGTTCGCCTCCAAGACAATGTTAAGTAGTATAAATTTGTATTTTTCATCAGAAATTTTGTAATAATTTATAGAAAGTTTTTAGAATATTTGAAAAAATCGTAGAAGTTAATATTAGAGGTGCTTTGATTTATTAAACAGTTATTATAAAGATAACTGTTCAAGATAGTTATTTTAAAAGATTTATTAAAATAATAATCATCTCTAATTTTTAAAACGATTTGATCATGTGAATGTGTCATAAGCTAAATTTTCTATCATAACAAATATCTTCAAAGCTCATGTTTCTGAGTGTAATTATACAAACGTCCCATTTTAAAGCAACACTACGGCTATTTTAGAAAGGACTCCCTTCGGAATTTTGAATAACTAAAGGACGGCACCCTTGCTGGCACTCCCTCTCCAAACTTCCACATCACACCTACGGTAAGACGTCAGGCACCGGAGGTTCAGCGTGCACCAGATACTTTTACACACCTTTTCTTCAGAGAAAATAGAACGCTCCGATTCCAAAGCCGAGGCCTTACCTCCAAGTCACCACTTCCCTAATGTTTATGAGTTGTTTGGTGCGGGGTTCGAATCATCTGATAGTATATCTTCTGCTCTAAAAGACTCTCATGTGTCTTTAAAGCAGGATTTGAAGCATTAAGTAATTTTACTCGATTAAAAATATAACAAATTTCTCGCAAAGCAGAGAAAATTCAACCGCATAGTTTGTGAGATATTATAACACCTATACCATATAATACCTATACCTATACCATTTGTCTAGGAATATTCTACTCCAAAATTTGTAAAAATTTCTTTTTCAATTCAGTAATTTGACAGCATATAAAATTCGTTCAAAAAGGACAGTGTGTGTCTTAAAGTTAAATCTAATTTTTATTCGATTAAATGTAAGAAATTTTCTCGTAAATTAGAAAAAACTCAGGACTATAATTTGGGATGTAACATACATTTTAAGCTGAACATTGTATAAGTTTACATTCGTAGATTAAAAGCTGTCTAAGAATATTCTACTCCAAAAACTGTAAAAATTTCAATTTTTACTGAATAGTATCAAAAGAAAAATGCAAAGTAATTACATATTAGTTAAAAGACAAAAACGTTTTTTTTAAAAGTATCTGCGATATATTTACACCAATAGAGATGTGTTTGACTGTCTTGCATAAAAACGCTGTTATTTTTTTAATTGCATCGGTAGCGAAAAAGCATTTTTTTTTGGAACTGTCCGAATAACAAATGACATTCAAGTTTGTCGAAACCTTAAACATAATAACTAGATAAAAAGGTGGTATAAAAACTTAGAAACAAATTATATTAAGTTCTTACAGATTTTTAGCTGATAGCTTACAGAGTTTTTCAAGAAATAACTTATAATACGAAAAGTGGTCGATGTACTTAATCATGAACACCATTAGCTTAAAAGACTATTTTGGAACATCGTTTTTTCCCCTAAGCTACGCTATTTTTCTTTAAAAAAACCTAAGAAAGAAAACTTCCCCAGTTGCATGGCAAGCAATAACATTTTTCGAACTAAAAAAAAAGGTAATTTCGAAAAGAAGTACTTTTAAAGCTATACCGATATAAATAACTCCCAATTACTTTATAAAATCTGATTTTTATGAAATCTTTAATATCTCAACTGTTTTGGGATGTCCATTTTTTTATTTGTTTATGATACATATGCCAAAGAATTCTATAGATATTGCCTATCTATAAACCACATTTTAGCTACATAAAAACTTGTTGTATATCAATAGTATACAAATACGCATTCTGTATTTCAGTTTATTAAACTGTGTCGAAGTTTTATTTACATTAAATTAATACTTGTAAAACAGCAATTTCAGTACATTACGGTGAGATATACTGAAATATACATGCTCATTTTCTTAACATCTATGAGTTCAAACCTGCTAATATTCATATATTTGACTCTTATCTCATCCCGTTAAGATACTTCGAATTTCCTTTTAAATCGAAACTATACTTATTAACACATTAAAGGCGGGGGATCTTAACGATAGTATGCTAGGTAACATGTATCAAATCGTGGAACTACGACTCACGCCTTTAATGTGTTAAGATAAAAATTTGAGAGTCATGAAAATAATACATACCGAAAATATGGTTTTACTTTCTTGTAATCCACGAATTCAAATAATCAAACTTAAGCAATATATTTATATCCATCTCCTATTTGGTCCTATCAAATCATTTCCATGTTTTTCCTTTATTGAAATGATGTTTCTAAGAATATCAATTTAAAAGAAATCACGGACTATTGAATTGTGCTCAAAGATCCTTAATTTGATTTCTTGCAATCTATGACGCAAATAGCCTGATATCTATATGATATACATATGCTCAATTCCTATTCAACTCATCTTGTTGCTATGCATTTTATTTAAAATCGATGGACTTGGTTAAAATTATAATATTTCTATTCAGTATTTTATATGTTTCCTTCAATTTCATAAAAAAATAGCTATGAAATACGAAAATTTGTTTGAGTAAAATTTTATTCTCCCGAAACTGCACTCGTTGCAAATTATATACAGATATTTGTAACGAAATTTCAATAAATGTCCATGAAATTTGGGATCAGCAGCTTAAAACGGTTTTTTAATAATAAAAACTTCTATGCAAAACTTTCGGCATCTGTCCTTGAGCACCTTGAATTATTTCCTTAATAAATATGCGCCATTAAGTGAAAAATTTCCAAAGCTATTGGTTTATTGTAATCTATGGATACAAATAGACAAAAATGTATATATTCTATTCAAATAGTCTCCTTGCTCTGGAGTTTTATTTAAAATCGGCGAATTGATTTCTTTTGCAACCCTAATAATTCTATTCAATACTTAATATTTTTCTTTCACTTTCTTTAAAAGAATAGCTATGAAATGCGAAAAATTGTTTGAATAGAATTTTATTCAAACGATTGTTGCAAAATGTAAATAGATAGTTGCAGCGAAATTTCAACAACTTTCCATAAAATTTTGGAATCAGCAACTTAAAACTGTTGACTAATAATAAAAACTTCTATGCGAAACTTTCGGCATCTGTCATAAAACTTTGAATTCTCCCCTTAATAAATCTTTTCATGGATATCGCAGACAAAAGGATATATAAGTCGAGTTTTATGAGTTTCCGCGAAAATTTGTTTGAAATACGAATCGAATTTAGAAACTGAACACTTAACCAAGAAACTAAGTTTCTCATTCCCAGAAAATTTCTTCTTCCGATCCGAAATAAAATATCCACTTACTAGATTATCAAACTAATAAAAAGAAATATAACGTTCGAACGACATTTGGGGTACATAAATCCTCCATACCTCATATGAAACATCAGCAATTTCAGAAGAATGTAATACTTTCTCTGCCGTGTTATGCCCTACAGAGCAGAAAAAGAGTTGATTTCTGTCCTGTCTACATGAAGGCCCGATATTACTTTCATTTGGCATGAGAAACGCTCTAAGAAAAAAAAAATTCGCCAAAAAGAATAACGGAGGCGGAGGGGAAAAAATCTAGAAATCTTGTATAAGAAAAGACAAAAGTTTTCTCTATTGTCACGTAACAAGGCCTGAGAAATAAATCTCTTAGCAGCTGTGAGCCGAATTCGAATCCGCACCTACGGAAACAGAGCAAAAAAAAAAAAGAAAGGGAGCAGTCCACGGAAGCAGAAATCGCTGATTGAATTTCTTCCCAATCCAATCGAGTTAAGCGTCAAGATTTTTGTTTCCACCTAGCAATGACCAACAACAGCCTCTGGCACTATCGAAATGCTTTGCGATGAAGAAGGAAAAAAAAAAGCTAAAATAAAAGAGGTGAAACGCTACACTGTCTCACTTTTCAACAGAAAGAAAGGGAATTTCTATTGGATTACTGCGCTTTACATATTTTCCAGCAATCAACACCTTCAGAAAAAGTACGCTTTTACATGATTAGAAGGAAAAACTACTCCTTTAGGGCAACGAAGTAAAAGACTGAATTCGTTATTTCAAACTAACATTTCGTTTTTGTTTTTGTCACGAAGTTAAACGATTTTCATTCGAGTCTTTTCAGTTATTTTTTTCATTAGTTTCTATACTGATTTTCAATTATGCGGATGCATATGGAGTGGAAAATCTTGTATCAGAGACGTTACTTGCTTGTCAGAGAATAAATTGCTGGTCAAAATTATTTCTGCTTGGCAAACGCATGAATATTTATGTACACACCATATTTACATTTTCTGCATCGGGTTCTCCGCAAAATGTATTCAGAAATAAAAATACTGTAATACAAAATCAATTAAACATTTATGATAAAAGCTTTCTATCCTTTTAGTTCTATTCATAAATTTTAGCTCACTTAAAATTTGACCAACTTCCAACGAGCTTTTGATTTTTTTCTCCTTACTTTTTTTATAACTGCTTTTCTATCTCATTTTAGAAATAAAATATCAGAAGAATTTCTATATTCACTTGATTCACTTACAATATTAGTACCGGCGTCCTAGCCTAGGAGAAGCGCATCTTCCTTGATTTCTGGAAATTCCAGTTTCGAGTCCTGGTTCGGGAACGATTTGCACTACCTTGTACTCTGTCAGTGAGAGGTGTGAAAGAGCCCCAGTAAAAAGGAATTGTGCAAGCTGGTGTGTGAGTTTCATCGAAATATGAACTAAAGTCAGACAGACTCAGGGGTCATTACCTTCAGAAGCTACTGTACCTGTCTTTCCTCGATCTCTTACTCAGTTTGAAATAGAGCTCAATCCAAGAGGAACAAGGAACAACAACACTAGTCAATTTCTTGTTTTAAAAGGCAGAATAAATACCGCAATTCAGTTTTGCGGTCTAGGACAAAATTCTACTTTATGACAATCTGATTTACACATTTATGACTGATTACTTTTTATCTTTTCGTATACATAGTATAGAGAAAGTATAATAATTGTCAGTATTGACGAATCTCCAATGTTTTAGATCTCCTTGAGATTGTAAAATGCATTTTTAGAAAATGTCTATCTTGCAAGCCAAATTTAGCTCTAAATATAAGGCCAGGTTTGTATGTTTTTGAACAAGTTTATTACTTTCTATTATACTTGGTATAGAGAAATAATAAATACGAACTCTAGATTTTGGCAAATTTCGACGTTTTAAATCTCCCCAAATTGAAAAAACAAACACATTTAGGAAATGTCAATCTGTTTGTCTGTAACAAAGATAATTCAAAAAAGATTTGAGATAGACGGCTGAAATTTGGTATACCATCTTTGTACCAAATTTACAAATTTTTATTAAATTTTGTGTAAAATCTATTTAAAAGTTCGTCTGTTTGGCTGTTCAAATATAAATCAACATAATTACAAAATGAAGAGAGAAAAATAAAGTTCGGCAAGCATGTTTAAAATCTGTAGAGTAGACAACTGTTAAATTTTGAGCCAAATCTAGTTACTGGTTGACTGTTTGTCGGTTTGTATTTTCAAAAACATATAATCACGATAATTCAAAAACACAATGATTTATATATATATAATTTGGTATGGGATTTTGTGACTACAAGTATAATTTTCTGTCAAGTTTTTATTTCAATCTGCTCAGAAAAACGTGTCTAAAACAAATTCAGTTTTCTGGTACTATTTATTGCATTCCAGAGATTAATCGCGAAAAAAAAAATCCCCAAGCTTGACAATAAGATAGACTCATTAAGGCTGTTTTCCCCTAAAAATAAAAGTTTTAATGAATAAAACATAAGACAGGTAATTTATATTTTCGTTCACAACTCCTGTCATCCTTAAGACACTATATATGGACTCTTGCGAATTTATAGAATTCAGATAAATAATGTGTTTTTAGTCTGTCATAGTGATAGTATGCCACTTCGAAGATACGTTTAAATAAAATTTAGAAATATTGATTTGTTTACAAAGAAAAAAACGAATGAAAATAATTGACTGATAAATACATCTAGAAATATCCCACAGTTTACCCCTCTAACATCTGTATTTTTTTTCATTTATTAAGACTTTACTAAATGAAGAAAATTCTTTTAACCACTCCACATGTATAAACACATACAATCAGAATATTATTGAATATAATCGTTGAAAGGACCGAAAAGTCATTTGCAATTAAAATCCTTTCATTTATAAATTATCTAAGTTGAAATTCCAAAATAAAAATAAAAACGAAGATGCAGTCGTGCCTGCTTAAAAACTGTGATCACGTACTTGCTTATTTTTCAGAACCCCCCCCCCCCCCATCTTTCTCGAACAGCAAACGATATCTCTTCAAAGGTGGATTTCATTAAAGCAGATTAAACCTGAAGTTCTCTTCCCCCTCATCCGGTGGCAACCGATTCTTGAATTAAATTCCAGCTTCTAAGCTGCGTGGTGGATTTTTTTTTTCGCTTGCGCTTTTGCAAGAGGAGTCGGATGAAATATTTTTTTTTGTTATAAATTATTTATTTCCTTGTTATTTATCTCTTGTCGTGCAAAAAAAGTAATTTCATTAAATAGATGGATTCACCAACAGATTTTTCTTACTACAGTGCGATCGAATAAATTAAATTGTCTGCCTCAAAAATGTAGATGTGTAAATAAATAAGAAGATTTATGTCAAGTGTTACTAAGCGGATGGAAATTTAAGAAAAGAAATTCTAATAAAATCTTTTGTTTCCTTATAATATATTTTACAATGTATCTTTAATATTATTTATTCAACCCATTCTGATTTTAATATAGTTTTGATTCAAATTAAGACACTAATTAGTAAGAAAGCAAGAATTCTTCATTATGTTTTGAATCCTTTTTCCCAATTGACATAATAAAAGATAAAATTTCGCAAATTTGCTTTCATATTTACAACGCGCTTTATTTTAATATCATCACAATGTCAAATTAGCAGATTGTCAAGGGACAAGAACTAAGGAACATCTTTAAATTATTCAAATTAGTCTTTCCAACATAACTTTATCTTATCTTTACTGAATCTTACGTATAAATGCAATACATCAAAGACTCCAACTTATTGAATTTTACAACACCTACTTAAGAATCAAATTTATGTATAACTTCATTATGGCATATTTCAATTAAAAATTAGATATTTGAACGAACTGCTTATTACAAAGAATGGAATATCAATTGAAAATTAAATTAACTTTATATCTGTCTGTAATAACGTATGGTCAAATTAAGACAGAGGTGAGAAGAGACAAAAAGGGTTGTATGAGCAAGTGTATGTATATTTAAGAGAAAAGTGTTACTAGAGTCAATATTTTTAAATTCTTACGCACATAGATTTAAATTACATTTATTTCACTGACTTCATAATTAATATCTAATACATATTTTTTGTTCAAATTTAATACCATAATTTCTTTATATACTCTGCAATTCCTGAATTATAGTATAAATAATCCATAAAATATTCATTAAGCAATATTTTATGGGTCTTATTGCTTCACAATGCGAAAAAAAATGAAAATTTCATGATATTTATCAGTCGAACGCCTATATTTAAAAAAATGAATAAAAGTACAGCTTATTTTCTTGTTCAGGAACCAGATATTAATTTAGCTATCTGGAAATTTTTAAGCAAATCATTTAATAAACCTCTAAACTAGAAGAATTTTGCTTTGCACATTTTAGTAAGAACAGCCTTTTTCACCAATTTTTTTATTAAAATTTTTAGCACTTGGTCGGTATATTTTAATTTCCTTTTTTTCTATAATTTTATGCAAATAAATAAAATATAGCAATTTTTAAGCGTTTTTTCATAAAAATTCATTTCGAAAGTAGTCATATCCCTTAAAAACGTAATAACAGTTATTTATAGATAACTATTTTCCATTACTATGAAGATTATGATTTTAGATTAAATACTAATAACAATTGTTTATAGAAAGTTGTCATACATCATTATGGTGGTTATGAAAGATTAAAAACGTACTAACAGAGGTTTGAAAGTATTTACGATTATTCTCTATGATATTAGATTAAATACGTATTAACATATTTTAAACAGGATTACGATGCATCTCTATGTTGAATTAAATGCGTTGCAGTAGTTGTTTATAGATATTACCCTTCACCACTATGATGTGATATTAAAATGTAATAACAGTTTTTTAAAGATAGTTACATGCATCACTATGATATCAGATTAAAAGTGTTGCTTATAGATAGTTACATGCATCACTTTGACATGAGATTAAACGCTTTGCTTATAGATAATTGCATGCATCACTATGATATCAGATTAAATGTGTAATAATAGTTGTTTATAGATAGTTACATACATCGCAATGATGTCATTAAATGTGTAATAACAGTTATTTATAGATAATTAGCATTAGATTAAACATCATCTGTTTAACTATGGTGTTAGATTAAATCTGCAATAATAATTTATATATCGTTATTC
>JAPMOQ010054413.1:114973-153321 GCA_026543055.1 Argiope trifasciata
ATATCGTTATTCTACATTACTATTTTGGTTATGGTGTTAGATTAAATATGTAATAACTATTTAGAGATAGTTATCATGCACATTACGGTGATCTTTTGCAGTTATTTGGTCAGGAATACCTAGTGAAAGACTGGTGAAATGTGGCATCCTCTGCAGATCAAAGCTATTTAGAAGCAGTTAACTTCCTCATGAAGTAGCTACAGTGTGTAAGGATCAATTGCTTTATTGGTACATTTATAAGTAAAACGGGTTCATCCTTGCAATTTGCATTGTGAAATTTCAGGAATCACCAGCAGCCACCATTACAGAAAAAAAATAATTCGATATTGAGGTGGATATTAATCTACTGATTCTCTAGTTAGGAATTTGTTCTAAAGATAGAATATATAAACTTTTATAATTCATATTTTTATCTATGCCAACTATTGGATCCTTGATGGAATATACATTAAATAATAAATTGAATTATTGAAGAAATGCAAGAAATCGGACGTAAAATCTTTTCAATTCAAATCTCTTACATATTCATAATGAAATCATAACATAAATATCATACCATTAATGTTTTCACTCATTCATGTAGAAAAGCTATCAGATAATAGAGAATATTTTCTTATACAATAATGCTTAACTATAAAAGCATGCAGTACAGTTTTATTCAAAGGAAATGCTTTTAAAACGCGCTGACAGTCTGTTTAAAGGAAAGTCGAGGAGTATTCTGAAAATAAATGGTTTTGATGCGTCGAGGGACTTTTTATCTTCTCATCTCGAAGCTATTCCAAGGAAGAAGTGAAAGATTTACATGTCCCGAAGCTTTTCAACAGAAAGGCAAAACAAAAATGTCTTCTGCATTTTTATAGAATATTTTCCGCCAGAATAAGTGCTTTATAAGTGTTATTTTTTGTTCTATTATTAAGATAATATAAAATTTATAAATAGAATAAATCTTTCTCAGAATTATGTTTGCACCAATTATGGATTAAAGATTAAATTTGCAGAATTATGTTGTTATGTCGAATCATATTTGCACCAAAATTAGAGTAAATATGACTCGTATTATTCATAATTATGCACCACCATTAGCTGCATAATGATTTGGGTTTTTTCCGATGTTCATGGTGAATCTTTTAACTCTTATTTTAACTGGCTGTATGCAATAAAGTGTCCGGATTTTTAACAAGTTAAATTCTGGACAATTGATAATAATGTTTTATTTCACATGTAACAAGTCACAGCTGAAGCGAACTACAAAGACAGCATTTATGGTAATCAGCAATACAGGAGAGTTTGTTTAATGATATTAACTGTCTCGTTTTAAAGCAACGCTAGAGTTATTTTGAGACGGACGTCGTAATTTTGAACCACGGTCAGATGAAGACGGCGACACCTGAATTGGCACCCCCTCTCCTCATCATACCGGCGAGAGGATGTTTGGCTTGACGGATTTAACGTACAACAGATCCTCCTTACACGACGGTTCTTCCGTGGAATCGGGTCTCGAATCTAAAACCCAACGGCTCACCAGGCAAACTTTGCAACCAATTCACAGCGGCCCCAGAAATATAGGAAAAGGTAGCAATTTACTAATTTAGCAGCTGTACAGGATAGCAATGTTTAGCTTAGAATAGCTGGATACCTCGTTCTTCACTGAATATTCCAAAGATATCATTCAGGACTCAGATCGCATAGCTTTTTATAGTTTCCCCAGCAAGATATAGAATTTGTTTAGAATAAGATCAGCTTATAAGTAGGATATCTCCATGACTCTAGTATTTTCTAGAACCAATTGCCGCCAAAGATATCGATTGACTGCCAAATTTATCGCCACTGTCGGAGTTTATTGATTTGGCGTCTATTCAGAATGTATGTACAATTTTCTTCCTTGCTGTCAGACTAACTGTGCAAGAAAGCAATTTTTCAGATACGTAAAAGTCTGAAATGTAATGATATTCATAATTTAAAATAATTGATTTAATGTAGTTATTTCTATATATTTGAATAAGCATTAAAAATTATATAGCGATGAAATACTCGGCCTTAATTTTCAATACATAGTCTTGCTTTTGATTATAGAAGATTTGATGAAGAATTACTTTCATTTTTTCAGTTAGTTGTATTAAAGTATTCCTTACTTAACCCTAATTCAAACACAAAAGATGTAAGTCGTTTTCACTTTAAGTCCTCCAGAAAGAAATTTTAATCCAATAACTCATATAAGTCTTTCAAACTTAATTTTGATATTAAATAAAAGTTAAATATCTAACTGCAATCTAGCGAAGAAGAATTAGAGCGTTTATAGAACAATAACAATTGAGACATTATTTAAAATAGCTCATTTAAAAATTATATTTCTGCTTCTTTTGCTGAATTATCGTCAAGATAAAACTATCTTTCGGTCTTCAGCAATAATTTCGTCGAGTAATTTAAATAATCCATGTATCGTCTCTTTTTTTCTTGAAAAATTAAAATATCCATACAATATTTTCTCATGAAAATATCTTAAATCATTCTTTAGTTAAATTCTTGAATATATTAAGGATGGTACAGGCATTAGAGCTAATGAGGTCTTTTTAAGTCGGAAATAATTCATTTTTCTTTCGCTTAAATGTGATGAAAATAAAAGGATGGATAAAGGCTGCTAAGTACAAGAATGAATATTCATCAGTATATAAATGTTAATTTTTATGAGAATATTCTAGGGATAATGCTCAATTTATTAATTAAAATTTTTATCTTCCTGACACTGCAATTTAAGATTTATTTCAAGCACAAATAAGTACTTAATATAGAATGAGAAAAAAGTAAGATTTTCAAAAGGCAAAGATAAAATTTTTGTAACATTTTACTAAGATACTCGCGTGTAATATTTAACTGTATTTTGATATATATTTTAAAAGCTTCTATATTTACTATTCTTTGATATGCTAATAAATCTGAAGATTTATTTCAGTGCTTTCGACTTATATAGTCCTTTATACAGAATTATTTCATGGCGACTCATTGAGTAAATATGAAAATGTACTTTTCTTTGCAGATATCGAAAATATGATTCCATTATGAATATATATATTAATAAAGTAAACATTATTCAAAGTCTCATTTATATCTCCATAATTTCACAAATATTTCTGCGAAATAAATTGAAAGAAGCAATACAATAATAATACATTTAAAAAAAACATTTCAATATTGTTTAGAAATTTTAAATTTATTCTACAAAAATTAAGTTGGTTCGTAACTTTTTTAACTGTTTATTTTCTTTATTATTTAATAAGATGGCACCTACTATTTTGAGAACATTTTCTTATTTTGATTCAAATGGAGATCCATTGACTACTTGACTAAGTATTCGAAGTAATTTTAATGTTCAACTATAATCGTTATGAATGGTTTTTATGGTACTTGAGCAAAACAGTTAAGGGGTTAATTACACGAAATTTATTGTAATATTTTTCAAATAAATAATCCATTAAAATACTTTTGAACAAAAATCACAATGAATTTCTTTCCTCAGTTCACTTCGATAAAAAAAATTAATTCATTTTTAGCCAAAAAAATAATTGATCAAAATCGTCTTAACAAATATGTAATGAATCTTAACATTAATTATAATAAAATTTTAAATTATCTTTTTATAAGCATTTTATAAAGCTTTCCGATGTTTAATGCAATCTTTAATTTGCATATATTTGATGATGGAAATTCGTTTTTTCATTTTAAGACAAAAATCCATAACTAATTATTTTTTCAACAATAATGTTTTAATTGAAAATCTAGAAAGAAACATATCATAAATAAAGATCTAAAATTAAACTCAAGGTTTAAAAATTCATTTTCATTCTTGTTATTTTATTTCTTCACTATCTTCTTTCAAAACGAATGATTATAGCTTATTTAAAAATTCACTCACATTCTCATCTATTAAAAAAAAGCGAATTAAATTTTCAAGCAACAATTCCATCCCAATTTGATCATATTAATGTTTACAGCATTATTTCCTTTTTCTTATTTTATTTCTTTTTTGGAAATCAGCAAAAGAGTGATTAGAATTTAATTACGTATTTCTCGATCACAGATGACTGAATATTCTGATTGCTATTCAAACGATTATTAAAGAAAAAAAAAGAATGGCAACGAACATTCGAAAAAATAAATATCTTCCGATTTGCTTTTCTCTCTTTCTTATCAGTATGAGGTCAAAAGAACAGACTTTTCTCGTTTCCTTTCTAATTACCTAGCGGAAAGTTTCGATTCGTAAATTAACTATCAACGTATTCCACAAGAATTGTCGCACGCGAAAAAAAATATATAATTCTTTTGTATTATTTTTTTCTTTAGAAAAAAGTAAAAGAATAGAAGAGAAAAGAAAAAATAAAGCAGAGTTCTTCAATTAAAATTGGAAGAAATGGTGGAAAAAAATCGTACCAGAAGCTTACGAAATGCTTAATGGAAAGTCGAATCAGCATTTTTTTCTCCATCTATCCAAAACTTCTTTTCGGCTAAACAGAGAAGAAAGACTAATTAAAAAAAACAAAGAATTTTTTTTTGTTTAGAAATGGTGCACGTTAATAAAACCTCCAAGAACTGTACTTCGTTCGTGAAGTGATTCGCTTTTTTGGTATATTTAATCAAGAAAATCTAGTTGAGCACATTCGTAAAAGACATTTACTCATTTTTCTATAGTAAATATAAGAATTTTCGACATATGTATTTAACATACAGTATACTGCCGAGTATCTGGTTCATGACTATCCGATCCAATCTTCTTTTATCATAATTAAATGAGGAAGGCAAGGCATTGTACCGGTGACATTGACAAGTCATTGGAAGCGATTATATGCTAACATCCTCCTATGTGTCGTGTACAAAATAAAGTTATAATAGGAAAAGAGCAGCATTCTGCTCGTTGTTCATTGTTTCGTCGAAATGTAACGGACCTGAATTGTTGTTGTTCCTTATTATAACTGCACAGTACGCATGGTATTCGTAAACTTTTCTTGGGGTTTGCTTACTGTTTTTAACTGCATCGCAGTGAAGATTTTGAAAATGGGTGACAAACGAAAAAAGTTGTCATGACTATGGAGGTGATTTACGCGTTATATAGTAACTAGACATTGGTGTAACAGCAAAAAGTACAAGGAGATAAGATTTAAGGAGATGTGAAAAGTACAGTGGAGAGTTAGAAAAAATCGAAAAGAAATTGTAAGGCGGCGTGTTGTACAAGCTAATGGAAGTGGAATAAAAGTTTTAAAAACCCATGCTGAAAGGCAATATATTAACTTATATAAACTACCAAACTAGCCTTCTATTTTAACTAGACACGTTATTGGCATCTATTTCTATGATTCCCTAGGTCGTGGTCACGTTCACATTCTACGTGGCTTGAAACAAATGAAGGGCTTAGTATTCAATAAGAAGTGAGAAAATAAGTGTTATTTTCAGCGAATTTTAGTATAGAAACTTTGTCTTCTGGTATTGTTGAGCAAAGAAATAAATTCACAAAACTCCAATCTATCTGGCTTTCTGTGTGATACAGCAGCATTAAGCCGGGTACTCGAAAAGGTTTTTCAAATTTGATACAGTTGTTTCCAGATTAGAAAATTTTACTACCCTAAATGATTGTTTCAATATCTTTGAGAAAGTAGAGCGGCTATAAAATAATACGTGAAATATCTGGAATTCGATAGTGAACAAAACTATTTAGCCGGATATAACCAAAATTCATCCATAGTCTTTTGCCTTTAGAGATTCCGATGTATCAAATGATTAAACTAGTACTATTTTCCACTATCATCTGTAATAAGACGCTTCATCTTCTTGCATACAGCCGACCACCCCGCCACCACTGAACGTAGCAGTATCGACAGGATGTAATAAGACACTATACTCGAAGTTGAGCAATCAAAGAAACGAATTAAAAATCCCAATTTTACGACACATTTTAGTCTGGCATCTTCCATTCACGAAATTCAGAGAATTACCTATTCAAGTGATCTATAAATGCATCCTTTAGATTGAAAATTCTACAGAAAAAATTCAGCTTTGATACTATCCGTCAAGTTGCTAAGATTTTCAATGTATTTTTTGCAAACAAACTTTCTCGGTGATAATTCAATAAAAACTCACACATGAAAGGAAAATTTGATGATATCGGCAAGAATATGTATAGATTATAATCCATTTTTCTGTCAAAGGTTTCTATAGAATTTGATGAAGGTTTAATGTTATATAAATAATTTCTACAACATGCCTAAATAGCATAACAAATTTTTTAAATATTTGTTACTTAACAATTTTTTAAGTATCACTATACAAATGCATAAACCTTAATATAAGTTCAATGACTTTACAATATGGTATCACCTTATGCGTTTTAAATAATCGAAGCTCTGATTGTAATTAGCAATCCAAATTCAACTACTGTGATGGCAAACTCATCGAATTATGGGTACCTACAATGTCAAAGTAAAATTTGTAAGGAAAATTTGATTTCTTTCAGTTATCATTTGTTCAAGTAATTGATTTGGTCAAGTACATTTTTATTGCCAGGTTGCAGCTTTTGAACATTAAATTTTTACATGGATTGAAATACTATAGTTGAAAATTAAATTTGACTACTCTTGACTGATTTATTTTTTTCCTCAAATTATTTTATGGACATCCAGTAATGCTATTTTTTTCGTTGGGTCTTTCTAGTAAAAATAAATAGATTTATATAAATAGAGCATGATAAATTCTGAGAAGCAAAAAGAATGAAACGAAATTCCTCGAAAATATTTTTAAATAAAAACACTGCTTTCAAAAATTAATGGTATAGGAAGACAAAATGTAGCGAAACACATAGAATCATTTACGAATATGTAAATTAACTATAAAGGAATGTACTCAAGAGAAAAGAAACACAATTGGAGTTAAATGTATTTGGTTAGGTAAATGATTGTCATTTTCAATTCTAGGAATCGGTGAGGATCTTACTGAGAAGAAATTATCAATATTCATCTTTCAAACTCTTACAGATGGATAAAATGGGACAGACATATTATGAAAAATACAAAATTCCGAAATTCAAACTCAACTTCATTATTATAAAATTTTCATTGTTGTACGAAATAATGTTAATACATTTATTTCAAAGGAAATATTCAATCTTACCTCTCATATTGATCTAACTGATATTTTTTATAATTAAATTCCTATAACCCATATCTATAATCTTGGAAAAAAGCTAGAGGAATCTTTGACTACACACAGACATTATTGCATAGATACTTTAAACAATGTATGATATGCTCGCCGTGTCATTGAACCGTGCCATTGAATGTATTTTAGTCATAAATTACAGTGGCAATTTTAAGGACTTTATTTGGTGCTTCGCTGGTGAAACATTCCAATTATCACATCATTTGTAAAGTTAATCATGCTTTCTAATTTTGCGTAGGCAAATTAATAGAACTTTTATAAATTGGCCTTTATATAATTAATAAGATTAGAGGCAGTGTGCCTAAGATTGTTTGTCTATTTTGAATTAGATATTTTCAAATTAAACTCTTTACATTTGCTTTTATGACATTCAATCAAAACCTTAAATTTTCAGTTACAGTTTCTAGCAGATCAATGAAATTCTAGAGATGAATGACCATTTGAAAATGAAATTATATCCTTGCACGCAGGATATTCAAAAAGAAAATATTGCAGTCACTAAAAATTTCGACCCCGATTAAATAATTTTACACTTTTTTAAAAAATTGGATGAGTATAAAACAAAAAAATATTTTTTACAATTATATTTGTATGTTTACGAATAATACAACTCAAAGCTACAGCAAGCTATAAAAAAGAAATAATGTGTTCAATATTGACATTATCCGAGTGCATATAATTCAAAAATACAATGACTGCGTGGATTTTAATATGCGATTTTTGTACCACAGTGTATACATGTGTATTTTAGGCTATATTTGTTAATGAATGGTTTTTTGTGTGTTTGTCGCGAATATTTAAATATAGCAACGTAAAACAATGCCATAATTGCATGCATTTACCTAATTGTGCACTTCATTTTTGTCTAACCATGAATACAATATGAATGAATACAATCATGTCACAATATGAATGAATATGATAACATAAAAACACAATATGTTAGGAAAATAGCTGCTTCAAATTGAACTCTAATTTTTCTCCAAAAAAATGAAGTTCAAAATGTTTTCACAATTCTTTTCATTATAATATGAAACGAAACAAAAAAAAAACATACTGAATTTTGTAAAGACATGAAAATGCCAAGAAGAAACATTTCAAGTTGTTCATAATGACATCCAAGCCAAATGAACCTATCATCAGTAGACGTAATATGTGATTCTCAGCATCGTGCAACAGTATGACAAGCTCCGTGATATAAAGCAACTTTTGTTTAGAATATAATTTTTTACAATTTTACCAAAAAGGAATACAAAAAGAAAGTATTGTAATCAACAAAAAAAAATCGAAATCCAAAATTTGACGTATCTCCATGCTTTAAATAACCCGCCAATCCAAAAAACACATTTTTGACATTCACTATGCCTGTCTTCGACTTCGAAACGCTTTGAACTAAACGGTGAAATTCGATATGGAGATTTTAACTTGAAGATTCCTATCAAATTTCGAAAAAAAAATTACACATTTTTTAATAATTACAAGAGGTAAAATCTAGACGGATAAAATTTTCTACTCAGATTACCACTATAATGTAGCTGCATATCAAATTTTGATTTAAATTTGTCAAACATTGTAACTCAAAGACGCAATGATGATGATGTCGCGTTCGTGTCTCCATGTAAAGAGGAGGGGGAGTGCAGTAGCTTCTGAGGGTTAAGACCTCTGAGCACCATGAGGACAGAAGTCTGACTTTTAGCTCATATGAAAATGGCACACATTTGCTTGCACAACACACTTTTTATGGACGGGGGCACATTCGCAAGCTTCATAGATAGAACAAAAATGAAGAACAACTATGCCCGAACCGGGACGCCTAGATCACGGGAAAAACGCGCAACCCCTATGCCAGGATGCCGGTTGAAATTTAGTACGTGATCTTATAACTACTATTGTAGATCTGTAGTCGGTTGAAGAATATTGTTACTCAGTTTTCTAATACTTGTGTGTGATAATATATCAGCATTAATCGAAAAATATCATACGCTAAATTCAGTAGAAACACTAGATGTACGCCTTTGATATCCCGATACTATTGCTCGCCACTAGCTAGATGTTAATATAAAAGTATCTTTTTTTTTTGTATTCTCTTGCAAAAATAAACGTGAAATTCTCGTGTAAAAATAAGAACAGAGCACATCGTATACTTACTTTAAGTTCCATATTCTCAAGAAGGCGATCACATTTTTATTAGAGAGTAATGCAAGAATATTTCTAGAGAAACTAATCCTGCTGGAACATTTTAAAAATTTATAGAGAAAAATGGGGAGAAAGGATTAGCAAGACTTCTGAAAAATTCATCTTCTTAGTTTAATTATAATCTGAAATATGATGGTGATTCTGCATGAAGAAAAAAGTCAACATAATCGCAATACAAATGTTTTATGTATTTTTTTTATTTATCTCTGTAAGAATTACAAAAATTAATAGTTAAGCTCTTTATAGTTTCATATTATATTAAATATATATATACGCTTCTTTCGAATATTGTGCACTGTTCTGGGGCGTACATCGCATAATTCTCTTTCATTAACAATCAGCTTATAAAATAACTCGTAACAGAATCGGAAAAGATTTAGTCGACTCAGAATAAGCAACTGATAAAGATACCGATAAAAAAGAATATAAAACAATATCTTCCAAAAAAAAAAAGAATCTTAAATGAAAGCCAATCTTCCGTGATTAATAAGAAGTCACTTAACTAGCTTCCAAAGTACACGAGTTCACTCGAAAACAAAGATTTCGTGAAAGGTTTTTACTTTCTTTTTTTCTTAATCTCCACAACAAAAGCGGTAGCGATACTATCCATTCAGATTAATGCGATTGTAATCTCCTTTCTCGAGCTGAAATTAATGAAGAGCGTTTGAAATTAAATGGAAGAACTTTTAATCTCCGCACGCTTTGTATTTGCACTTAACCTTTTCGCGGGTTCATTTCGGCATCGACAATTAATGGCGACTTAGCAACTCGAAGAAACGAAGTAATATGTTTCAGACGATTATAATTGAAGGAATGTTTTTTTCTTCTTTTGTTCTTTATGTAGTTTTTCATTGTCAAAAAAATAATGATAAATTGTCGCGTATTTTCTGAGTGCTATTAAAATTAAAAAGAATAACAGTATACCTTTTTTTAATTTTTGGAACTCTTTTATGCACTAATTCTTTGTTCCGTTTAATAAGCATCATCTTTTCTTACCTGTTTTTTAATGAACGTAAACATTGTGTTATGTTCATTAACTGAACTTCATGCGTCCGAAAAAAATGCAGTAAATAACTGTTTATACATTTATCACTTATTAACAATCTGGTCATTAATGTAATTTCAAAAGATTACACAATAAATAAATACAAAATTTAAATAAAAATGGGATAAAAAATTATTTAAATTGAGAAAATATAATAAAAATAGTTACTTAAAATAAAACAAATTCAATGGCATTCGGGTTTTTTTCGTTTAATAAGTTACTATTTTTTATATCTGCTGTTTAAAGAGTATAACCATAATAATATAGGAATACTGCATGTGCTTTAAAACGTTGCAGTAAATAACTGTTTATCACTGATTAATAACCCAGTTATTAATTTCAAAAAGTTACACAATAAACCAATGCATTATTTTAATAAGAATAAAATAAAATATTTGAACCATTCTAAATACAATTCAAGATAACAATTGCAAATAAAGACAGTTTCTTAAAATAAAACTAATTCGATGAGATGATACTGATTTAATTTTTTAATGTTGAAATATGTTTCAATGAAAGTAATGCTTATAAATCTATATTTCAAATAAAATTAATTCAATATGATATTTGAATATCAAACTAAACTGAAAATAATTTTTTAAAAAACATTATGAATATTTAACAATCAATTTCTTTAACATGTGTTTTAATCTACAGATATTGAACAATTATATTAATTAATATAATCAATATTTTTGAACTACAATTATAATAATTAATATAATCAATATTTTTGAACTACAATTATAATAATCTAACTGAACCATTCTAAATATAATTTGAAATAATAATTTCACCTAAAATCAATTTCTTAAAAAAAAAACTAATTTGACGAGAAATTATCTAGGAAATGATACCGATTTTATTTTTTATTGGCGATATAATATTTTTCACTAAAAATTTTATATTTAGAAACGTTTTATTCCAAATAAAATTAATTCAATATGATCTTTGAATCTTAAACTGAGTTGAAAATAATTAAAATATTTTATCCTACAATTTTTGAGCTCTTACATTAGAATAATTTTAAATAAAACAGTAAAAATACATTTAAGGGATAAACCAATGAAAATATTATAGTATTTAGAAATTTTCATTCCAAATAAACAATTCAATGTGATGTTTAAATGTTAAATTAGATTAAAAATAAGAATAATACAAGCATTTATCAATAAATTACTTTAACATATGTTTTTTTTCAAGAATTACTAAGCTCTAATATTGGACTAATTTTAAATAAAAAGTTAATAATGCAGTTCAGGGTTTCTTTAATGAAAATATTACAGTATTTAGAAATTTTTATTTCAAATAAACATATCTTAATATGATTTTTAAAGGTTAAGTTTAACTGAAAATAAAAATATCAACAATATTTAACTATCAATTTTATGCTTTATCCTAAAATTATTAAAAAATTAAACTAATTTTAAATAAAACAGTTAAGAAAATTGTTAAGAGTTTGTTCAAAGAAAATATTTCAGAATTTTGAAATTTTTATTTCGAATAAACTTAACTGAATATGACCTCTAGAGGTTAAGTCAAATTGAAAAATAAGAATGTCAAGAGTATTTAACAATCAATTTTCTTTAATGTATGCTTTATCCTAGAATTATTAAACTCTTAAATTAGAGTAAGTGTAAATAAAACAGTTAAGGGTTTGATCAATGGAAATATTACAGTATTTAAAAATTTTTATTCTAAATAAACTTAACTCAATATGATCTTTAAATGTTAAATTAAATTGAAAAAAAACATTAAATATATTTAACTATTTCTCTAACACGTGTTTGATTTTGCAATCATTGAGCTCACAAATTAGTATAATTTTAAATAAGACAATTAAAGATACAAATTAGGGTTTCTATAATGAAATATTGTATTTAGAAATTTTTATTCCAAATAAATTTAACTCAATACGATCTTTAAATGTTAAACTAAATTGGAAATAAGAATATCAAGAATATTTAACCTTCAGTTTCTTTAACATATTTAATATAGAATTACTAATCTCTTAAATTGATCTAATTATGAAGTAAACAGTTAAAAATATTATTAAGAATTTGTTCGAAGAGAATATTACAGTATTTAGAATCTTTTATTCCAAATAAATTTAACTCTATAGAATACTTAAATGTTAAACTACATTCAAAATAAATTTTAAAAAACAATAAAAATATTTTACAATCAATTTCTTTAGCATTTTTCTTTTATTCTGCAGTTATTGAGCTCTCATATTGTAGTAATTTTAAATAAAACAGTTAAAAATACAATTAAGATTTACTTCAACGAAATTATTACAGTTTTTAGAAATTGTTATTCCAAATAAACTATCTTATAATAATCAATAAATGTTTAATATAATTTGAAATAAGCATGTTAAGAACATATAACAGTCAATTACTTTAACTTGTGCTTTATTCTAGAATTATTGAGCTCATATATTGGACTAATTTTAAATAAAAGAGTTGAAAATACTGTCAAAGGTTTATTTTGTTTTTATTTTGTGAAACTCAGCCTAACTCCTAACACACTTATCTAAGAATTTCCTTTTAACTGCATAATCTATTCTCTAGAATACACAAGCAGAATCTCTCAGCTTAGTGCAATATTTTTTTTAATGTTTAAACCGGTAAATGAGAAAATAAGTTCATATCAGCGTCTTACTTCATTTTCTCGTCTTTTGGAGCTGATATAATTTTCGCAAGAGTAAATATTGTCAAACGCAATTGTGTTTTAAATTTAGATTGACATCGTAAATATAGGTACATGGAAAATGAAGTTCCTTGAGTAAATATATTAAAATATTCCCTTTCGCTTTTTTTTTATATAATGAGATTATTTTCTGCTTTTAATAATTTAGCCTGCCGGTCTCGAACTCGAGTAAATTGTTAAATAAGTATTTTAGGCAGTAATCAGCCATGACAGAACATAAATATATTTCTTTTATCTATGCTGAGCAGGTTCAATAGAGTGCTTTGACATGAATTGGATAAGAAAATATTAATTTTACATTTTATATTTCATCGAAATAATGCAAGCAAAGAAAAGTAGATTTTATTTAACAAGATGAATTGTAAAAATATTTAAGAATTCAAATTTCATTTAGTAAAAGGAATAATAGTAATAGGAATAAAGTTTTTAAAATTTCTAATCGCATTAAAAAATTCTTATTGATTAATTTTGCAAACATTATAATTAAATTTCTTCTGATAAGAATATAGAATTTTATTTTAAAGTAATAGAATTTCAAAAATTTAATCGTATTTCTGTAGAAATCAAAGTTGAAAATAAATGCTGCACATTATTTTATAGTTTTTTTTTTTTTTTTTTCTTTTTACAAAATATAAAAAAAAATTTTTTTTTTTTTAGTAATGAAAATTGACAGCAAAAAAAACATTTTTAGAAATACTAGAAAACGAGTTTGAATGTGTAAACTTAAATTTAAGCATAATTTTTAAAGCAAAACTAAGACTATATTCGAACGAGCTGATAGCAGTTCCTAAAGTGGAATTAAAATTATCACACTATTTTTTGTACACAATCGAAAAAATATTCCATCTGAAGAAATTTCGATTCCGTACTTATTGATGTATAAAATATTTTAGAAAAAGTTTAAAAACAAAAGAAATAGGATCATTTTACTTTATATTGTTTTAATTTATTAATTTAAGAAAAACTTAATTAAGTCATTAAACAATATGGTTATTAATCTAAACGTATAATGTAAAAGTCTTCTACAAATGAATTTCTGAATAATAATTCTAATAGCTTCTTCTTAATACTAAAAGTCTAAATCTTTCAAACACAATATTATATGTTCCTTTAGAATTTTAAATAGAAAAATCACAAATTGATTTTATCACATATCATTTTGAAACATTATTACTACCATGTAAGAATATGATGTTCTGGTTTGAGTTTTTTTGAGGCCTCAAAATCCATAAGTAACAAATTGTCGATTTATCGACTGTGAGATATCTATCTTTCGTATTTAGGGTTATTAGAAAATAGTAGAGAAGTTGTAACATTTGACGATTTATCGTCAACTAGAGTTAGAACGATTTCCAAATTATTTATTCACTGAATTATTACGAATTGCTTTAATTAATTAAAGCCATTAACCAGTTTCACGAGAACAATCACGAGACTATTTAAATTATACATGCGTCGATATTTAGAAAAACAATGGTTTTCTTTCCATTTATCTCAAAACTGATCGAGCTCCAAAACTTTATTTTCCAGCTGGAAAAATTGAAAATTAGCTTAGAAAGTTTATATTATATATATATATATATATTGTTTCAAATCAGTTTAAACTGGTTAATGACTTAAATTAATTAAGACAAGTAGTCACAAAATAATAATGTTCTCACACGTTAACTTCAAATTTGCGATTGTATATTTGCTTTTATATTTACATTTCTTTTTAGTTAAAAGTTTAAGATAGTTTTAATGATATGTCAATAAGAAGGGCAATTTTTTTCCCAAACTCGATGAGCAAATCTGAATTAACTTGGAGTTATTGTCCTGTCCAATATTCGGGATTTTATATGGGGGAAGAGAGGAGTAAAATATCTTGGTTAGAAAGGATGCGAGAACATTTTTTGGAGGAGGTTTGAAAAGGACTGAGGAATCTAAGAGCGAAGGGATTATATACTAATAATCACGGAAAAGAAAAAAAAATCATGTAACTTTTTTTGAATTAATTTTCAGTTGTAGCAAATTTTCATTAAAGTCAATTTTCTGATGATTTATATGATTTTTGTCTCGAAATAGGATGCATATCTGCACTTCAAAAGGAAAGAATGTCGAAGGATTAAAGAAATGAAGAGTTTCCCAAAATTTGAATTTGTCACCTTTCATATAGTGTTGGTTACCCTACTAAAAAACATTTGACAGCTGATAGTTAGTAAAAAAGTGTTAGTGAATTAGTAAAAATGGAGTGTTACACGATAGAACAACTTCTTTTAATTGTTGAACAAAATTTTAAAAATAAAAGTCTGGCAGCGAAGTTAAAAAAATTGAAAATTGGCCCCTTAGATCTGTGATTTATTATCATTAGATTTCTTTTTATCGGGTTATCTGAAGTCAAAAGTCAGTGTCAATAAGCTCACAAGCACGCATACATTGAAGAGGGAAATTCAACGCTGTATAAACGAAATTCAGTCACATTTATACAAAACATTCATGGAAAAATTCGACTAAAGAATGCGTATGGGCTAGAAAAGACGTTGAACCCATTCGTCCTATTACATTCCATACATAATTGATTTATGCCATTCATAATACCTATCCTGTGTACTTTACGTTTTGATAAAAATATATCAATTTAAAGAACAAAATTGAGCATTTTTATTTTAATTCAAATCTTGTGTTAACACGTTGTTCGATCGAGTAATGCTCCATTTATACTATCCTTAAACTATAAGCTGCCCAGTCTTTTAACAGGATTGCAAACACTTTACTGCATGAATGGTGGCAATTCAAATATTGTGTTAATTTTGGGGCACCCTTTACATATATGTGGCTAATGTCTTTAGAGAATTCTGCAGAAACTTCAATTTATTATTTTATTTCAATACTATTATTCTGAAGCGGCACGTTTACAATCTTCTCCAACCAAAACTCATAATATTGAGAAACCGCATAATACTTAATAACTAAACGTCTAACATTGCCAAGGAAAAAAAATGTCAATTTGGAACGGTAGACATTAAGGCATACCGAATTCACCCTCCATGTCATCAACTTATCAGCCGCAAAAGCTCTACAATCCTGAAACTCAAAAAGCAAGAGGAGGGGAGGGAAAATCGTAAAAAATTTCCCATCCGGGTTCTTGTTAAGTGTCTTCTCCTTGAACAAAGAGCGCGAAAGACAATTAGACGTTTGCGGAAA
This sequence comes from Argiope trifasciata, assembly GCA_026543055.1. Classification (NCBI taxonomy): domain Eukaryota; kingdom Metazoa; phylum Arthropoda; class Arachnida; order Araneae; family Araneidae; genus Argiope; species Argiope trifasciata. The sequence continues at coordinate 131,310 of JAPMOQ010054413.1, forward strand.
GAAGAAAAGTCATTATATTCCTGCGATGGCAGAGGAGCAACCAACCTTCCTTTTACTGCATTTCTTTCTTCCCCAAAATGTCATTCCACGTCCTCCCAAAGACTATGAGGAGCCCATAACAGAAAAATTTTTGTTGACTCTTCCGCGATGACTTTTTCCCTTTTATATTTTCTACCATCCACCCCCTTTTTTTTATATATATATACTCAGCCAGGTGGGTATTTTGACTTTGTTCTCCTCTTAATTGGGTTAGAAGAGAAGCGATGGAAAGTAGGCGGGATAAAATCGCGCATGCTTGTTCACCCCCACCACCCTCATAAAAAAAGCTGCTCAAATTCCAGGTACTCCTCCTTCAAATTTTGGGATTAAATCTGACAGTTTGGATATAAAGTTTGATTCCCCCGTGCTTCCTTGTTTTTAGAATCGAAAACTGATAGAGAAGCCCACTCTTGTTAGCTTCGGCGGGTTTTTGAGTACAATGATTCTTGATGTATTCAGGGTGTTGTTTCGATGGAATTTATTGCTCGGTGGCGAATAAGCTTTTTTGATCATTATTTGGTTTATTGAGTTTGTTGTGAATGATTTTTTTTATTACTTAATGCAATCAAGAGAGAATGGAGAGGAAAAATCGATAATTCTGTTTTTAGCGTAATAGTATTAGCGAAATTTAATGCATGCATTTTCAAAATGAAAGATCACTTTTTTTTCTATAAATATTTTTTGTGTAAGCAAATTTGTAAGCACTAAGATGCAAGATAATGTCTAAATATTCTTTAAATACTAAGTAACGGTTTAATATTTTTACATTTACTATGATATGTATATTATTTATGTTATTTCATTTACGCTAAGTTATATTATTTATTACGCTATGTTATGTTATTTTATATAAACAAATTATTAACAAACCAAATGATTTCAAATAAGCTTTCATTTAGCAAAAATAATGATACTAAATGAAATGTGAAATTCAGTAATGCATATATCTTTCTTTGACGTAATGTGTGATTGATCCAATTTATTCATATTTAAAATTAAATTTGCAGACATGAGACTCTTAAGAAAATTTATTCATATTTAAAATCATATCGGAATGAGAGTCGACGTGGAAAAAATTTATCTTGTGCAGTTTATTCAAAAAATTATCAATCAAGAAAATCCCAACAAATACTGAAAGGTTTCAAATCAAACGAAGCAAATGGTAATCAGTTCTCTCTGCTTTGATCTCAAAGATGTGGATGTTCAACCGAAACTCAATATGGGGGACTTCTATCCCATATCAGAATGAATTCCTCACCAAACAGCAGAATTTAAGAATTTATTTTATTGCTATAATTACATACAGGCATATTCCCATTCCCTACCCTGTTTCACGTATGAAGAAAAATTGAGCAACATCATCGGTTCGCACAATCGTTTACTCTGTGACGAAAGTGAGACGTGATTATAAACGAACTTTGAAATAGTTTTAGTTCATATTGCTGGTACTGATTGTATATCTTAATTTTTAATTAAATTATATTTGTATTTTGAAAAAAAATGTATATATATATATTGTTATAAAGAATCAGCATGTATGTTGGTAAAAATCAACCAATGTATTTAGAAGTGGAATAGAAATGCACAGACACGATTTTGATTTAAATTAAGTAATATTTTGTAAATTTGCGACGTAGTAAAATTTTTCTTTACTTAAATAACAGGACACTATGTTAAATATTGTTAAACGTAAAATTATAATGAAAAATACTGATGGGAAACACCAATGTATGCGTAAATAAGATATATAACAATATCACAAAGAATTAAATTGAATTCATTCAGTTTATGCAATTTAGTTTTAAGAGGCCTCAAACTTAAATTGGGCCGAAAATCTGAACGAGAGCAAACATGACGTCACTCTCTCGTTAAAGAGTGGGTGGCTGTGGGAACCAATGATATATCTCGATTTTCCTCCATACATGAAATACGGTAGGGAATGGAAATATGCAGCTTGATGGCGTAGTGATTATAACACCACGCTTTGTGATCCCAACGGAAATGCCCGAGGTTCGATTCTCGGCCTGGGAAAGGTCCATACTAAAGGTCTATTCAGCGGGTCAATAAACTGAGGACCTTACCATGCTTGGGGACTAAACATTGGGGGGTTCCACTTAGGCTGATTCGGGACATATGCCTTACACTCTAGGGCCCTCTGACAAGAAAGCAGATGTAGGCCTTGGTCCACATGGGTTGTCAAGCCATGAGTTTATAATTACATAGAAATCACTCATTCCTAAAATAAATACTCAAATACTGCTCCAATATCACTATTTCATTCCTTTTATTAATGCTTTTATGGATGTATACCAATATTGCTATTATATCTATGCAAACTGAAGAGCATGAGGAAAAATCCAGTTGGAACATTTAAAATACTTGGATGTAATTTTAAAAAAAAATTAAAAATATGTACAAATCTTGGTAGACATTTCCCCAGAATCACTATAAACTTCCTTTCCTTTTAAAATTTCCATTTATCTTGTGCTCATATACTCTTATTCTTATTCTTCCACTTATCATAGTGCTTCATATGCCTTAACTCTTTTTCTTCTTAATTATGTTTTAACAACTGTTATCTGAATTGTCGTAGAATATATATTCTGATTTAAGAAAGAAATGAACATTCTAATATAATGACAGAGAAACAAATATGAAGCGAGTACAAAAAACTTGCCAAAATGTAATCGCAGTACTTTCAGATATAAGAATTTAATACAAATGTAAAACTTTTAATGCTACATTTAGAATATATAAATTTATCTCTTCTTCTTTATTTATTTAGGAAAATTCAGAATACAAACCACTAGAGAAAACATAACCTCTATCGGAATTTTAAAATAAGTAATTATTTACATTTTAGTACCTGAAATATCTGAAAATTCTAAATATCTTTTATAAGTTGTTTTAAAATAAAAGCACGTAAAAAAAAGAATAAATTTTTAAAAAGAAGCTGAAACTCAAAACTCGTTCCTTGCTATAGGTTAAAATCTATACATTACCTTTTCACCTAAATTTTTTCAAAAAAAAGGGAGCATTTTTTGTATATTTGTTAAAACATTAATTGATATAATGTTTATTCTTACCTTGCATGTTGAAAATACAAAACACAAAACTATGAAGAGCAGGGACGTTTTAAGAGACCGCAATATCATCATCAAGTTTTAAATTCCCTGAAACAAAAGAAAAAAAAAAGTATTAATTTTCTATGGAATTCAAGTATATCCATATCATGAACTTATGAATTTCCATCAAATATTAAAGGTTTAAAGATACAATACTGATATCTATTTTTCAACTGACTTCCTTACTTATTAAAGTATGGAAGTAATTAATTATATGGAAGTATGTAATTATATACAACAGTGCATTCTTGATGACAAAACACTAATATTTTCAGAATAGAGAAAAATCGGTATCGTATAAAAATTGATTCATCACACTAAAGACTCCTAGAAGGGAATTTGAAAAAAATGATTTAGATATTTATGATAGTAAAAAAGTAACTAGAAGAAAATTAATTCTACTTTTTAGATCATTAATACAGCACTAATATTAGCATTTTAAAACAGTTTTTATTAAATATACTTCATGTAATTTAGAAGTTATTAAAATATAGTATACATAGTAACTACAAAAATCCTTATAGCTCATACTTAGGATTTATTTCTATCGCTGTTTCTGCTACACGCATATTTACATCAAGAAGAAAGACCACATATCATAAAAATTGCATTAGCGAACTATAATTTTGTTTAGCAATCTTTAATATGTTTTAAAACCAGAATAAGTTTCATTGAAATAGGAGAAACATGTATGAATTTAGTTATATTAATGTCTAGTTTTTAAAGTAATACTAGGGATGTCGGAATTTTGAATCACTGTTAGACAATTAGAAAGACACCTGAGCTGGTCCCCCCTCCTCACCCAGCTTCCACATCACACCAGATAAATATAATCAAAAAATAAAATTGTTAAATTATTTTGAAAAATTACTCGATGGATACACTTTTTTCTTCTAAATTAGAATAAAGATAAAATTAAACTTATAATGACATTTAGTGCACAGTTCATTGCTCGTATTTAAAGGAAGGCAAATTATAATTTTTCACGTTTCAATTATTAGGCCATAATATCTGATTTTGTTTGTCTGTAAGGTTTGTTTGCCCAAACGGAAAGCTTCTGGAACTTTAGTTTTCGTAGGCAATGAGAAATACAGGACCGTTAAATGAATCAATGAAAACAAAGAAACTAAACATTACGGCCCTTCTCCCAAGTAGCAAAATACGCCAAGTAAGAAATCATTTATCTTCAGTAAAACAGTTTTATCTCAACCAATTACAGATGGTATAACGTTATCATAAACAATTAGCCGCCACTACTGTATGCGGAAGTTGTTTGTTAATACTATGAAAATGCCTATGAACTAAGACATTTAGAATTATTATATGTTTTATCAAAGCTTTATACTTTCTTCTATAGCTTATATTATATTCAACCATCTACTTCCTTCTATATTATATCTTTTTGTATCACTGTTGTTTACATAAAAGCTGCAATCGCTCGTTTCGTTGCAATCGTTTTGAATAATCTTGCAAATGACGATATGGAATTCTGACAAAGACACTGAACATCTCACCAGTCCATTTCATTCCTTAGGTTTGTATACAAGAAAAATATGTGTAGTTTTGGATATAAAAGTTACAATACTTCATTTAGAAGCAATTATTTTGAATAATCCTGTATATAGTGTTTTGGAATTCTGACAAAGGCTTCGCCTATCCATTTCATTACTTGGCTTTGTATATAAGCTCAATACTTTAGTTTTTGACATAAAAGTTACAATTGCTCTTTCGGTTACTCTGAATAATCCCGTATATGGTATTTTAAGATTCTGACAAAGACTGAATGTATCGTCTGTCCTTTTCATTACTTGGCTTTGTATACAAGATTAATACTGTAGTTTTGGACAAAAAAGTTACTATCACTCGTTTTGCTGCATATCCTTTGCATAAACCTATATATGGTCTTTTAAAATTTTGACAAGGACTAAACTTATCGTCTATCCATTTCATTACTTGGCTTTGTAGTTTTTGTGACTTATGGCACTTTACAAGCCTGCTGACATGTAAGCAGAGAGAGCGTCTTTTGTTTTTTCAGTAGCGCCAACTAGGACCAAGAATACGACTTAGCTACTTCATGCTTCACATTTGCTTGCACAATCCCTTTTTACAGGGGGAGGGCATTCACACTACTCACAGATAGAGCACTGAATAACAATCATGATCGAACCGAAAATCGAACACGGGGCGTCCAGATCACGCGGAAGACACGCTACACCTACGCCAGGATGCTGGCACTTAATTCTGTATAGTATAAGATCAATATATGTAGTTTCAGATATTTCTAAATATTTTGAAACAAATAGCAAATTCATCTTTTTTAAAAACTAGACTTTTAAGTCGAGATAACGGCAGGAAAGTGAACTGAAGCTAGAAGAAGATAAGCAGATAAAAAATTATTGACGATTGAAAATGACAAAGGTTAAAAATAATTAAATTATCTTCAAAATAAATATGAATGTCTTTTACAATCATTTATTTGTTACATACAGTCGAGAATTTCATTGTTTTTAATCAACAAATAATACATAACTCACATCAGTTACCCATGCATTAAATAAATAATGTTTCAAAATATATTAATTAATGTAACTCAATAGCAAATATTCCTTAATAAAAATTATGGCATTAACTAAAGCAATACGGTATATACACAAACAGAAAATAATTTTTTGAAAAATTCAAACAATTTAATTGAATTTTTTCGCTCCGTTAAGAATTATTTATTGAAGCATTTTTTTTTTCAGATCCTCAAAACTAAAGAATCAATTACGTTGTAATAAAATTTTAACATCGCAATCATAAGCGGAAATCAAATTATAATAATGCTTCAGTAAACTTCTTCAGATTTTCTGATATAATGAACTTTGGGAAATGAATAAAGTGCGTGGATAAGTGATTTCAAATAAAACAAATAAGGCTACATTCGTTGAAATAATTGGTGATTAACTTACTTGTAGAGGATAAAATTTTGCAAAACAAAAAAAGAAGCAAAGAAAACGGTATGTAAGAAGTAGATTAATTAGTTGTAACCCTTGTTTGGAAAAAGTATCACAATAGAAATTCCACGAGATAAAAATAACCCACTAATTGAATCTTATTAACAGAGAATGAAAGAAATAAACGTTTGATTATTTTAATCGGTAAATTCATAAATCAAATTAATTCTCACAATTTATTAGCTGTTGTTATTAATTGACAATGGGGGATTAAAATTTCTTTGATCTGTAACAAAAAGCTTTGATTCACCTGCATATTTTCAATTCATGTCAGCAACTGAAAAATATGCATCGCAGAAGAAAAAAATACGGGTAAACTGCAACATGAAAATCGCGAAAACTCATGTCACGGCAATACTTCATAATTGGAAGAATTACTTGAAATGTTTAAAGAAAACGAAAATATGATTTGGAAAGCCCGTAGTAACTTCAGTCGGTGATAAATGGCCAAAATTGACAACCTTCTGCAGTATTTTCTAATAACTCTATAGGCCATTATTGCCTCAAAATTGATAAATCGCCACTTTGTTGTCTACACTTTTCGAAGCTTAAAAAACCTCAAGCCAAAACAACATCATGTTCTCCCATGATAAAAAGACGAAAACAAAAAATTAAAATGAAATCTACGATTACAATTTCAAGTTATCATGTGATAACATTATTATTTATTAATCAATTATTTGTCTTATTTAAATCATTAATCAGTTTAAACCTGTTTGAAACAATCACTGGATATTTTATAGGTCTTTGTGTCCCTCTATTTCTCTCTAATATTATATATATAATGTTTCATATTTTTATTTCCAGTTTTTCTAGCAGGAAAACAAAGCTTTGGAGCTCGATCGATTTTGAGATGGAAAAACTCATCGTTTTTCTAAATATCGACCCATGAGTCATCTGATAGTTTCAAGATTGTTTTAAACCGGTTTATGACAGACAATTCGTAAGAATTCAGAGAATAAATAATTTGGAAATCAAGTTTTAACTTTAGTTGGCGAAAAAACCCAAAAGTGATAACTTTATGCATTATTTTCTAATAACCCTAAAAGAGAAAAATTAATGCCTCAAAGCGATAAATCGCCAATTTGTTGCCTACTCATTTTGAGGCTTTAAAAAACTTCAATTCAAAACAACATCATGTTCTCACATGATAAAAGTAATTATCTGTATTCTTGTAGAGAATATTGAGGCAATGTTCGGAATTCAATTTTATATTTCTTTTCCGAACATTGATACACTTAATAATGAATAGAAAAATCTACTCAAGTACAAAAATAAGATCCATGAAGGCGATGGGGAAATTAGCGACCAGAGGTTGTTGGCCACAGTTGCCCGTCCAAACAGACTCTACCATCCTTAATTTTCAAAGTTTTATGTCTATTCAAAGTGCCAACTTAAGATCTTCATATCTGTTATATAATATATCCGTTATAAGTTATCAAACTACAAGCCTGATTGCAGGAAGTAAACAAGGTCAGAATAATTAGAAGATTAAAATAAAGCTATGTCGATTAACTGGTTTGACGCATCACAATGATGATGCCAAAATAGTAAAATTACCATAATGTTAGGGCCTTTAACCCAATAAGATTGCACAAATGTCTATTTGTCTATTAACTGGTTTGACGAATCACAATGATGATGACAAAATAATAAAATTACCATAATGTTAGGGCCATTAACCCAAGAAGATTGCATAAAACCCTTAACGGGAAACGTCGAATCTTTTATCCTTAATTCATCTTTCATATCCTTTAATATATGTAAACAAAAATTGTCCATAGAATCACATATGTTTTTCTATCAAATTTTAAGAGATAATCATTTTAATTTTAATTTTAATTTATCATTAATTAAATTTTTTCTTATTTATTTATCTACTTCAGGAACAAGTCCTTCAAAATATAAATGGGTTTGGGGAATTTTTTCCCCTTTGGATATTTCAAGTGAAAGAAGGTTTATAAAAAGCTACTCTACATTAAACCTATAAAAGTATCAATAGAAGGTAAGTAAAGTGTAATAAGAAAAATTTTCATTCTTCTTTAATATAATAAATTGCACATGTAAAAAATTAACAATCATTCCTCTAGCTTAAAAATTATCGTTCTTAAAAGTTTATACAGTAAATATCAAACAGTACAAGAATAAAAGCAGTTAAAAGGAAGTAAAAGAAAGACAGGAATATCATATATCGAAAGACGAAAAGGAAATTTAATCCTTTAGTAATTATCCTTTTAAATATTTATCTAAATATTTATATGTGTATTATTAGTTATATTAAGAAAATATTTTTGAGACTCTGACACTTTAAAGGAGGGAGAAGTTTGATGTTTCTGTGCCTAAAATTGACCGAGTTAGAAGGTTTATAATATCACTATTTTAGACCCTTTCAAAGTCTGCTGGAAAGTTCCATCACCTGTATACGAGCACTTCATAGAAGAGACAATTGTTGTCATAAATTAATAAAATTATAAAGTTTCATAATTCGCACAATTTTGATCTCAGAAGATCGTAACTGTTTTCCTGTTAAAAATGTTTGACTATTAAAAATATATTTCATATACTAATAATAGGACCGGAGAACCATATAAGAGTTTAGACTTTTTTTTTTCATCTTTACATCCATTGATTCTATATAAAAGATCGAATACGGTTCTTTACAGAGCATTTTGGAACTGGAAGCACGTGCCTACAAGGAAATGAAAATGTACGAAACGACACTGTGGGTATAAATGAAGACTTTATTCAAAATATACAGCATAGGTATGAGCAGAACGATTCCCTTGATTAACGCGCAGAAGGATTTCTCTTTCCTGTGGCCATGACGAGACAAATTCCTTCAGAGCATCCTCGAGTTCGCCGTCCCAGTTGAGGCGCTTCCCTTTCGGATGTCTTTTTCCAGGGGACCAAACGCATGAAAATCGCAAGGCGACATATTCGGGCTATAGGGCGGATGTTCCAGTTGCTCGCACATGAGGTGGACCATTTCCACAATTGTGACTCCGGAGACAAGTAGACGTGCGTTATCATGGAGCAAACCCCCATTCTCATTGAGTAGCCCCGGTCTTTTGTTCTGGATAGACCTTCCTAGGAATTTTGTTGTCGAGAAATTCAACAAGAAGCGGACCTGTTAAGGACTGAATATCGTCGGGCCACAGGAATTCTGGAAACTAGAAATCCTTCGGCTCGTTTATCAATGGGATCTTTGTGCTGAGCCCTATGATGTATACTTTGAATAAAGTCTTCATTTATACCCACAGTGTCGTTTCGCGCCTTTTCATTTGAACACCCTTTGTATTCCTAACAATTGAGACATCTTGAAAAGAATACCCAATATGCGTCTAGAACTGTTAAAAAATTAACGTGAATAATCTTATCTATAAATTTAGATATATAGTGGACACAATATAAAAATGTATGATAAATTAGAGTCACAAATTTTGCTGGTCAGAACAATGGAGTAAACACGGGTTTAAGTCCAGTAATCAGCATTCTACAACTTAACGGATTTCAAATTGTCAGAATATAATTAAAGACCCAAGTTAGCCCTTCATAATTAAGGGTTGCATTGAATAATATGATGATGTAAATTTGCACATGAAAATTTCGGTCAAATGTATAGTATGTTATTAAGTTACAGACTACATTAATAATTGTATATACAAACACTACCCTAGCTTTCAACTACCTGTTTTAAAGTTAATTACAGTGCTAGACCAAGATAATTTCGAACTCTTAATATGCATCAATCATACGAAGTAGAGGATTTTTAAAAATAATATTTCCCCAAAAAATATTGTTTCATTGGCTTTTTTTTTTATCCAATGCATCTTTTGATTTTTATTCCTTCGTTAAATTGCTTATAAGAGGTATAATTTTAACATAGTTTCATTGTGCGCAATTAAATTAAATACGGGAAATAAACATATTTAATGCTTGTAATTTCTCCTTTAATTATATTAAACGTAATGTAAATTGAATAAAATGAAATCTACGATCGCAAATTTCAAGTTATCATGTGAGAACAGAGAACAGTATTATTTTTGAGTCATTATATGTCTTTATTAATTTCAGTCGTTAGCTATTTTAAAACAATCGCAGGATTTCTCTATCTTTCCCTCCTTCTCAGTTTATATATAATTTTTTAAACTATTTTTAATTCTTCTAGTTGGCAAAAAAAGTTTTGGGGCGTAGTCAATTTTGAGATGAAAAAAAAACCCACCACTTTTCAAAATATCTATGGTTTTGTGATTGTTTCAAACCTGGTTAAACTGGTTAATGACTTAAATTAATTAAGACAATTCGTAGGAATTCAAAGAATGAATAATTTGGAAATCAAGTTGTAAGTTTACTTAGATAAATATCCAAATGTAACAGAAAATGGCGTTTTTTTCAAATATCCTTAAAAGAAAATATGTGATGTTTCCAAAGCAATAAATTGAAAATCGATTGCCTACGCGTTTTGATGCTTCACAACTTGCTGCCTATCCATTTTGAGACTTCAAAAACCTCAAACTAATGCAACATCATGTTCTCACAGGATAATAAAAGCATGATAGTAAAATATCAAAAAAGTAACCAAATCTGGATTTAAATATATTAACATTTCACTTTTATTTGGCTCTTGTCTTTCAAAATATAACGCCGTCGAATATCTTCGTATCCATATCATTATGGTCACTGAACCGTTTGAAAATCATGTTATAGGATTTTTATTATTTATCAGAATATTTACAGAAGATGAAACAAAAATAACTGTCTATAGAATCTGCAAACATACGAATTAATAATTATATAAAATCTTTAACAACGATTTTCAACTTTCAAAATTATTTGGAGTAATAATAAAGTATTATGTTAGTATATTATTGTGCATTAGAATATTATGTTAGTATAAAAACATGAATTATGTGAATTATCGCACTTGATATCAAAACTTAGTAAATGAAGATGCAGTTAAAAATTCTAATAAAGAATAATTTGGTAAAATCTAACAAAGAAATTCTGAATTTGAAATATATTTATAAATGGATAAGTGTGTTGTAAAAATTGGTGCCTTTATATCCATAAGAATGTTTATAGTTTAATCTACACTTAATCTACACTACAATCTTATTTTAATGAAACGATGTTATTTTATTATGTGCATGAAAATTTTGTATTTTTTTCTATATAAATTTTGTCTACAGTATTAATAATAATTGCTAAGTATTTTGTTCGTTTAATAACGTTTATCAAAACTTTTATTGCAAAATGACTATTAAATACACAAAAAAGGAAAAAATTTTAAGAACTCCGATAATCTCGATGCAAATTCCATAATAAAGAAATTATTTTTTATTTTAAAAAATTCACAACCGTTTTATGAATAAAATGACTTTAAAAAATAAAAATGGTTTTTAAAAATCGTCTGAAAAGCAAACATGAAATATTTAATAAATTTAAAACAGATGAAATCTTCGCTTTCATTCAGATTTAGCAATATGTGTTTTTTATTGTATTCTCCATGCAAGACAAGAATTGAAATTAAAAATCGACAAAAATCAAAAGTTATTGACAAACCATATTTTATTCTATTTAGTCAGACACTTCAAATAAGTATTTTTAAACGCATAATTTATGCAAAGCGAATAGCTCTTGAAATAAGTTCAATTTAGGTTTCATAGAAAAATTTAATGAATACATATATAAAATCTACAGAACAAAAAAACATTTTTCTCCATTGATATATTGTGAATAGATACGAGGTTCTATAATGTGAATAAGTTCTTATAATGCGAAATAACCAGATGCTCTATAATGTGAATAAACAGAATATTATATGTTTAAGAACTTTTTACTTCATTTCCTGTCAAGAGATTTATCTGCAGGTTTTATTTCTAAAATCTTCTAAATCGCAGATAATGACTTTGATAAATTTCGGTATTTCTTCACAAAATAATATTTATACGCTGAATGTCATCATCTGCGTTAATATAAAAATCAATTAAAACTCTCGGTAGGACAAGCCTTTGGATCTAGATATACGTAATTTGGCACAAATTTATTTCGTAAGTTTAAAGTGTTCTGACCAGAAAAAAGGTTTTTAGTTTCAATTTTTTCACTTTTAATTGAAAATATAATTAAAATGTATAATTTTCTTCGTATTTTCGGTGTTTATTATCATACAAAAATCAGTTTTTTTTAAAATTGGGCTTTTTAGTGATGCCAGTTTTATGTCTGTGTAATTGGTTTTTTAATAAATTTTTCAAAATAAGTTTGAAAAATAATTTTGTAGCAATGCTTTTTTTATTAAATCACACTCATCAATTCTATTAAGAGAATAAGTTAACTCATTTTTAAGCTGTATATATAAAAAAATTCTGTATTAAAAATATATAGTAAGTTGTTTCTATATATTTACACGACGATGAATAAATTCGAGCTTACTTAATACTATTCGTATTTCGTTTTCTAAACCCACAGCATATATCTTAAGAAACCAGTAAGTATGGTCATCGTGAAACTTTCTCGCAAACAACCTAATAAAGATGTTCATCCCCCTCACACAAAAATTGGACCTAAGCAAAGCCATGAATACATTTTTATTATTAGATATCCACACTTGAGTGTTTTATGATTCGTAGTAAAAGTAAAGAAAACTGGGTATGCACTTTGAACACCATCAATATAGTTATTCGATTGAAATCAAATTTCAGCATAAAATTGCAATATAAGATAACACACAAAATTATCTCTACCTAAATTACTGCACTTTCAAGATATGACGTTTGCATGCATGCGAATGTAAAATGCAACAGAATGCCATCCTTCCGCAAATTTGTATTTTAGACGATAAACATGCATAACGAATTTTATCAATTATATTCTTTGAATTTTGAAATAGTTTTCTTTTGAAATCGGACGGAGAGACAAACTTTCAGTGAATAGATTTCGTTCTCTGCAAATTTCATGTTAATTCAATGTTAAGGTCGTATACCAAATGTTAAGGTCATACCAAATTTCAGCTGTCATGCTCAAAGTATTTTCAGGCTTTCGTGTTCACAAATAGAAAAATGCTCTTTTCGGTCATGATGAAGTATGAAACAGAATATTCATTAAAACTAGAGATGGAATTTTTTTTTATGGTTTTAACATTTTCTCTTTCAATACTTCATAAATAAGAAAGAAGAAATGAAAGAAATAACACAAAAGGAAAGACAATATGCAAAAGAATGTTTATTTGTTGACTGACTTGCACAATTATATTTGTCACGAGCCTATGATTTCACAGGATTTTTCCACAACAATCAATTAATTAAATCTGTCCGTATTAACACGGAAAGGGGATGCAGTGGATTCTGAGGGTAAAGACCTCTAAGGACCCGAAGGTAGAAGTCTGACTTCTATCTCAAAAGGGGATGACACACACATTCGCTTGCAGAACCCTCTTTTACAGGTGCTCATTCACACATCTTATAGATAAAACAAAAGGGAAGAACAACCATGCCCGAATCAGGACTGAAACCAGGGATGTCCAGATCATGGGGAAGATGTGCTACCCCCGTAGGGATAGACGCCGGCCATTCATTTAATTTAACAATGTCAATGCATCACTTCTGAAAACACGGTTTAAACCCAATAACAATATCAATATTAACAGCGTTAATTCTCTATCGTATAAGAAGTAAAGAGAAAGCATTTGAATTCGATAATGTTACGAATTTCCACGTTTCAAACACCCCCTCCACCAGAATTTTGAAAAATGCATTTTTAGACATTATGTTTGTCTGTATGTGAACACAATAACTCAACCAGTTTGAGAAGGATGGATGAAATTTGATATGTAGACGTAACCTAAATTTCCACATTTCTAGGAAATTTTGAACGAAATTCCTTCAGAACAAGTTTATCTCTAATTGTTTCAATAAAAGTGAACGATACAATAACAAAGATAAAAGTTGGTGCTAAGTTTTAGCTTCTTAAATGTGGATTTTTATCCGATTTTGAATCAAATTCGTCAAACGATTGATGGTCTGTAGATCTATACTTTTGCATGCAGGTAATAAATCCCTAATAAACGCCTTAATAAGCCAATAACAGCCACTGGACATTGGTGATCGCTTTTATCTAATAGTTATGTTACTCAGTTACAAACCCTAACGTCGCAAGTTTGATCTTTGATGGAATTCAATTTCTACTTTGGTGCGAAAATGCTACCTGTCACATTGGTGATCTCGAATAATGAAGACGTTCTTCGCTCGCCATAACGGTTGGCGTAACCAAATCACGCTCTTCGCTCGTTATAACGTTTGGAGCTACCAAAATACCTGCCTCGCTTACCATAACGCTTGGCGCTAAAAAAATCATCTCTCAGACGACTTACTGGTGGCGTAGTATTGTGGTGGTACCTTAATAAACCAATAACAGTCACTGGACATTGGCGATCACTTTTGTCTAATAATTATGTTACTAGGCTATGAACCTTATGTCGCAAGTTCGATCCTTGACGGAATTCAATCTCCACATTGGTGCGAAAATGCCACCCTTAACAGGAAGGCGTATTAACTCAGAAGTAAATCAATGAAGTTCGTTTTGTGATCCTGTGTTTACAAATGTAGATCCGTGTTACATTTCGATTTTAATGTGTCTGAAAGAAAGACCATCCCAATTACATTTTCACATGATGTATTCAGTAAAAATGTTCGATTCATTCCAAAGATATATATTTCTTAACTATTGTTTATCTGTATCGTGCAAAACTTTAGTGTCTTTATCCCGAGACACCAATTATAATGATTTAATCGATCTACATTGGAGAATACGTAAGAAAATTTCAGAGAGACCATTTCTGCTAGTTAAACTGACTTTAATCGCAAATATAAATCAATGTCAAAATCACAAATTTCCTACAACTGATTTCAACATTCAGATTTAATACATAAATATAATTCATTAAATTTTAACTCATGAATTATTCTAATAATTTAAAAAATATGATAAAGCGAGGCTACTTATAAATAAGACATTTTTTTAGTGTTGCCCACCACCGAAAGGAGAAAAAAGTAATTCTATTAAAAAGATGCTCTAGTAAATTACTAAATTTTTTTTCTTTCAATGCAAGTTCTTTAATTCTAATAAACGCCTTTCCTATGAGGAACATGAAATTCATTTTAATGGTAAAATTATGCGTCAAAATGGCTTCACAAATTAAGAACACTCTTTAACAAAGAACGTGCAGATGATTTTCCTTCCCTTTCTGCGAAATATTCTCCAAGTATAAAAATTTAATTAGAACATTTATGAGATAGTGCGTTTAAGTGTGTCACCTTGAAGAATATTTAAGGGCGCTTTGAGATAATATTTTATTTACTTGAGTTTTCTAATTACAATGCTCATTCAAATGCAGTGGCCACTTGCTTAATTCAGATTTGCCTTGATATTAATATTAAAAGATTCTAGAAACTTTTCCTACAAAGTTATTTTAATAGATACAAAAGAAATCTGATATTTTTAAAATTTATTATTAATTAAAGCATATGGGATATAGTTAAGTAAACCGTATTTAAATCTATAATCCATAGTTTAAGATATCATGAACTTCGAAATCGTAATGTCCTGTTCACCAAATTATTGTAAAAAAAAATATTGAATCATTATTGTAAAAAAGATTTGTTCTATATACGAAACATTATTGTAACAAAGATTCATAATTAACACATTAAAGGCGGGAGTCGCAGTTCTACGATTTGATCCGCGTTACCTAGCATACTTTCGTCAAGATTTCCCGCCTTTAATGTATTAAGATAGAAAGTCCTGTTTACGAAACATCATTGTAGCAAAGATTCATAATCGAGTTTGGAAAGTTTTGTTTGCGAAATATTATTGTAACAAATTGGAAGTTGTTACAATATTATTGTTTTACAAATTGGAAGATCCTGTTTACGAAACACTGTAACAAAGATTCATTGCCGAAATTGGAAAATTCTGTTTACGAAACATTGCTGTAACAAACTTTTATTGTCGAGATCGGAAGGTCCTGTTTACGAAACATTGTTATAATAAAGAATTATTGTTTATGCCAGATTAGATTGCTTTACATCTCTCGTTTCGTTGATAAGGTGCGAAAGTTAACAAAAAATTCAAATGTCGTTCTCATAATTTCGCCACGATTCACATTATTCGTAGTATTTCAAAATATTCTTATTACTTCAAAGACTGACTTACTTCACATCCTCGTATAACTTAACCAGTTACCATCCCACAATTTACCTACAAGACATTTGCATTTGTCGCCCTAAACACATGTTACTTCAAAAATGAATATTAATATAACTGAAGCTGTTAACTGGCATATAACATAATGTCCTATGAATAATTAGATTTGATATCTATGACTAAAGCAAATATTTCCCACTGTCTTCAATTTGTTTTGTTTTATTTAGTTTTGAATTGTCCAGCAGGTCAATATGCAGTTTCAAACTCTTTAGTAAATTTCAACTGGCAACAGCGAACTATCAATTACGTTTTCAAATAAAAATTTTGTCATTTCGAAAACTTTTTTTTTGTTTATTTTCCAGATGATAGTAGATCCGATAGTAGTTTTTATTTTTCCATATTTTGCTATACTTTTAAAATTCTTAAATATACTTATATAAAATGTTTTTTTCAAACGGAGTTTCATTTTTTGGTAATTTTTCTCAAAGAAAACCAAAAACTTAATTTCTTCAAAAAAAATTATTTTTAATTTTGTTTTAAATCCTGTCCTCCTGTTAATAAATCCTCCTGTTATCAATTTCTGTCCTCCTGTTAATAACCTGTTTTTAACTTCATTTACAATATATTTATTGAAAATGTAATTTAAATCACATAGGTCTCAGTGTGTTAACTTAAGTATAATTTAAAATACAAAATAAATAAAAATACAATATTAATAAATTCTGATATGTTATAATGTAAAGAGGGATGAAGAGCTCACTTTTAAAGACAATGTAAAAAAAGATAATGTAAAAGATATTACGTGATTGTACGATATTAATGCGATGTTTTTGAAAATATCAGTCCCCAAATTCATTAATAATTTACTTCGAAACAATCTTCCAGTGAAAGCTCATAAAACTGTTTCTTAGTGTGTCTATGGCAACAGACATTTATCAGAAAAAACTTTTTCAATTATTTTCCTTAAGGTCATGGTATCATAATAATTTTTGAAAATGTTCTTTTTTATTATTTATAATGTGAAGTAAAAGTTTTTACCTTGATAACGGGACCATTATAAGACTTCTGAAACATATTATTCTCCCAAAATTAATTATAAGAATATTCAACAACTACGGAGATTATTAACGTCTGACAAATTTTGTTGATATTATTATATGGCATTATTAATCACTGGGATAGATATAATTTCAATTTTTTCATGAAAAATCATTAAAAAAATTATGCCATCTTGAAAACTGTGGAATAATGATCGAAATTCATATTACGAATAGTGTTAATTATATAATTCTGAATAAATTATATATAAGAAATTATATTAGAATTAATATTTAATTATTATAATTAAAAAGTATTAATTATGTTAGAATTATCTATATTTTATAATTTTGAATTATATAATTCATAACTTGTCTTGATGAATAAAATGATTAAAAAGTCATTAAAAAAAGACTGGCTTATGCATTCGGTTTTTTAGTATTAATCCCAATTATAATATTCAAGGTTAGTTTAGTTATATAAAGTTCCCTTTTAATCCCATTAGTCCCGCTTTAAAGCAACGTTAGGGCCATTTTGGGACAGATCTCGTAATTTTGAACCACGATTAGATGATGAAAATATTTTGCTCTGGCACTCCCTCTCCACACCATGCACGCGGGAGAAATTTGACCCGAACGTTTAGTGTGCACCAGACTCGCTTACACGACGATTCTTTAGTGGAATCGGGTCTCGAACCTCACAACCCTGTGGTCCCGAAGCCGACACATTACCAACAGGGCACCTCGGCCCATAAAAGCATTCAAAGAATGCACTTCAATTGGCACTGTTCTAACAAATGTTCTCCAATGACGAGCGGTTAGTTGTATTTAAACATATTTATCAGAGAACTTGCGAAAATGCTTTGAGGAGATCACGCCTAGAGGCTTTTAAAAAATTAAAACAATGTAAAATTAGTTTTTGTTCTGAAGTGAGTGAAAGATAATTTAAAGTTTGCAATTTAATTAACATTTTGAATGAATTTTTTTATTAATGAGCAAATATTTGATAATTTTTTTAAAGTTTTAACTCCAAAAAGTAATTAATCTTGCTCGATATTTAATCATGATTGTCACATAACGCAATATGCAGATAGTATTCCAACCTTTAAACATTATTATTCCTAATTATGTCCAAATATTTTATCTATACTTATAATAAAGCTCAATGTGTGTGTGTGTGTGTGTGTGTGTGTGCGTGTGTGTGCGTGTGTGTTGGCGCTCTACAGGCCAGACCGTTCGACCTACAGCTACCAAATTTGGTACATGTATACCTTGGAGGTCGGGAATGTGCACCTCGGAGCCCTTTTTTTGAATTTTTAATTACAATTTGAATTAAAATTTAAGCAAAATTTCGACGTTTTTCCGCTATAACTTCCGAAAATATTATTGCACAAACATGATTTTTATATCAATTTAAAGATAAAAAAATTAGCTTTCTAACAGTATCAGTTTTTAATGTATAACTTAAGCTTCTATTTTTAACGAATTTTTAAAGAAATATTTTAACTATGTTTTTATCACGTGACTGGATAAAATAAAAGAATGCCGGAAGTTCAAATTAAAAAGCAACAACTATCATCGCAAATCAAATCTAAAGAAATACAACTTTCAGCACGTGACTGGATAAAATAACATAAATATAAAATGTGATATCTTCTAAAAAATATAAATGCAAGGCAAAGGGTTCTAAGAAATCGTTTGCAATATTTATATCATTAATTCCATAAATTAACTTTATTTACAGTAAACCTGATTGAATTTAGACAGGATATGCATTGAAATCCCGACTTAATGGCATATTTCTATAATCGTTTGCATTATCTGTATCATTAATTCAATAATTTTTTACCTTTTTCGCTTTCTTTAAAAAACATTTTAACATTTTGGCAATATCACCGAAAAAAACATTTTTAATATTTTGGAAGCATAATTGATAAATTATTAGAGCATTAAACTCAAAAAGTTTTTCCGAATAAAGTTACCGACTCTTTAACTACTAATAACTGAATCTTTTAACTTTAACTATTTCTTAAATTTTGGCTAATGAATATGGGATTTAATTGGAAATTTTAGAACGCATTACTCATGGCGAACCAGCTGGTCGCCAAAGGCGGCTAGTAATTTATAAATTCATATATCTAATTTACGTAATTTACTTATTACCGACTTGGCCGACAGCAATTTTTAATAAATCTGCTTGAGCCCAGTTATTTAAGCCTATTCTAAAATACTCAATATCTCTAGTCATCTTTGCAGACTTTAAAATACCAATAATATACAAATCAATAGAAATTCTTCTAAAATGAGAAAGTTTACAATACCCTACCTCCCCTTTTACGGCACCGGATAATAGTTTTAACACTTCATTGTAAATACTCATTATAATTTAAATATTTTATAATTCAAGGAATTCGTAAATGTCATAAATTTACTTATTTGCCAACCAGGTTCGTAAAATTTTTTAAAAGGCCTACCTGGGCCCAGTTTCTCTAACTGCATATTCTACTGAGAAATCCTCAGAATCTATAGGCTTTAAAATAACAATAAATGCACATTTCAATAGAAACGCATTAAAAATAAAAACTGCAACCCCCTACTCTGCCCCTTTACGCCACTGGCACCCATCATTATTAATGAAGACACATGACAACAACGCAAGATAATTTTTCTCATTTATGCATTCACTTTACGAAACCCATCTCCGTGCATCCGCTTCGTTTATTGTTTATTAGAAACGATGCTTTTCGAAATTAAAATCATCGAGGTCACGTAAGGATGAGCGCTGGTAATCAGTCAGGTCCAGTCGTAAACCAGGCTCAGGCAGCTGCACCAGCGGCCGATGAAATTTTAATTGAACATTTTTCAGTCGGAAGATCTCCTCTAGGAGCACGTGATCTGTGTTAATAACCAGTGGAAATGGCGATCGGCCTTTCAATTATTCGTCCGCCAGACGCGTGCGGGGCAGACGGGGCAGCTGGTCCCAAAAACCGGGCGGACGACCCTCTCCAAGGTCGCAGGGTGATGGGCCACACGCACATGCCACTCGGTCACTTTTTTTTATTCGGGCCGGATAAGAATATCTTCAAGAATAGCAGAACGAAGTCATAGTTGCAATGGTTCTTTCATGAGTTGGGTTTGAGTTTGAATTTCTGGCACAAGATCCTGATATAGAATATGCTGCGCCGAAACAACGTAAAATTTCTCCATTAAGATAAAAATCGTTTAATATTGTAGAATATGTAACTGACTATTTAAACTAGTCAAATGGTAACAGAGGTAGAAAGTTGTTAAAACTATACTTTAAACTTCATGTAAAATCCCCACATCTTTAATGTATAAGAAAATGTTTGGATGATGTTCATGAGTTGGGACTGAGGGGTAAGAGAAACTACCTAGAAATGCTTCAAAAGTTTTACTTGCTTTAGTTTACAAAAAATAAATCCAGGTTGTGTAGAAAAAGATAAGCATTGATCGTCTTTTTTATCTAATTTGGAAACCATCATTGTAGCTTAGAATTTTTTTAAAATTAAGTTTTTTAAGAAGAAATAAATTTTTTTTAAACCTTTAATCTAAAGAACAAAAACCGTCGTTTTAGTATAAAAAGAGTATTTAATAATTTAAATTAAATTATGTAGGAAGAAATAAAATGTTGGCCTTTATTTTAACAAACTAAAAGAGTCATTGTAGCTTAGAAGAAAAATATCCAAATTTTAAATTAAGTTATTTCGGTAGAAATAAAACTTAGTTTGACCTTTAATCTAACAAACTAAAACCGTCATCGTAACTTAGAAGGAATTTTAAAAATTTTGAATTAAGCTATGAAGGAAGAAATAAAACATTGTTTAGCCTTTAATGTAACAAATTCGAAAACCATCATTAAAAGAATGCTCAAATTTTAAAAATAAATACTTTAAATACGATTAAATAATTTTAATTTTTTAAATTTGTAAAGAGTAATAAAATGAAATAAGTGCAAATATCCAAAATGAAAGTAAAATATTCTTGTCTATTAATTCTCCATTGTTTTTTAGATAATTTCTAGATGCTTCAACTGAAATTTTCATTACTTTTAATTTATTATATTATATGTCCATTAAGTCCTGGAGCGGATTCAAAATTATTTTGCAGACATAAACTTAAGTATTAAAATTGGCAACTCGATGCAAAATTATTTACCAGCTTACCAAGTTTATTTAAATAATCAGTACAGTATTATGTTCAACGATATTTCAATTTTCAGAACACACAACAATGAACAGCATATTTAATACATCGAATAAATTATGTAATTTTTTAAAATTAGTTCTGAACATTTTTTTTATATTCATGATATGAAAGTATTATAGTTATGTTTATTTTAGGAATAAGAGAAACAGAAACCACACAAACGCACAACAGTTCTCAGAAATAATAAGAAACGCTAAATTTAAAATGTTCAAAATTAAGACTTTTCTTTCATTCTTTCTCCACAAATGTTATTTTCCAGCTCTTCTTACTGTTTGTAGAGGATTATATATAATCCGCTGAGCAAGCGTGCGTGCGTCTGTGTGTGTGTGTGTGTGTGTGTGTGGGTGTGTGTGTGTGTGTGTGTGTGTGTGTGTGTGTGTGTGTGTGTGTG
>JAPMOQ010054413.1:153331-177647 GCA_026543055.1 Argiope trifasciata
GTGTGTGTGTGTGTGTGTGTGTGTGTGTGTG
Source organism: Argiope trifasciata (assembly GCA_026543055.1). Classification (NCBI taxonomy): domain Eukaryota; kingdom Metazoa; phylum Arthropoda; class Arachnida; order Araneae; family Araneidae; genus Argiope; species Argiope trifasciata. Next base: position 153,363 of record JAPMOQ010054413.1, read on the forward strand.
TGTGTGTGTGTGTGTGCGTGCGCGCGCGCGCGAACGCGAGATGGATTTTCATTATCAACAAAATCCTAAATAACTTCAGGATAAGAAGATGAAGGACAAACATCTTACAATATGATGGTATTCAATTCTCCTATTACTTTGTTAGGTCTTTTTTTTAATTTACCTAGTGATTTTGATTTGTACTATGCTAACTGTATTTAGGAAGAGTTAGACAAATTAGATTATATATGTTACCGGAAATTTGTATTATGTAAAGTAGTTTTTTAATGCAAATTTTATAATGAGTTTAACAATACATAAACTGAGTCCCTATAGTTCTAAACAGTCTTCAATGTGTTAAAGATTTCTGAAAAATCAAAAGTAAATTTATAAAAATATTAAAACATATCACTATATATATTTTAAGGCTTAAAAAAACTGATAAATGAATCTTAATAACTATGTGTTGAAGACATTTTTTGTGACGGTAAAATTATTCAAATTATTATTTTTCTTTTTAGGAACAAAATGAAATGGTGCAAGAAACCCAGCCTCAGAAACAGGAAGTTTTGGATTCGAAAACTGAAACCATATATTAATACTACAACAATCATAAAATAAGCAACATAAGAAAATTTTCCAAAGTTTTATCTATCAGTTACATTTATAAGGAGAAGAGAAAGTCTTGTCGACCAGAAAGCTTTATCTATCATTTATTTAGACAGAAAAATTGTCTCTATTATGAATGAATTTGTAATGAATCGAATGCCCTTTCGTTGATTAGATTTTAAAGTTAGAAAATTGGAAAACAAAATGAATGTCAACCTTGTCATATGAACACGGTTTAAAACGACAAAGCCTTTCTCAAATTAGTTTAATTTTAATGTACATAAAAAAGTTATCTTATTCAAAAAGATAGAAATCTTTCCTATTCTCAAAATTGAAAGAAAGTTTTTGGTGGCTGAAAAAAAATTGCTATCCTTGAAGGAGAATCGCGACCTTCTCGTGACCGAATTCGATTGTAGACCATTTCGTGACTTTCAGACGCTCTTTAAAATGTTCTTTCAAGTGAAAAAGGAGATAAGATAGCATGAAAGGAGATGGATAGCAGGAATTTTCAACGCAGAAAGAGAGGATAAACTTACACGGGTACAACGTAAAATCATAATAATCATAAAATACTTAGCATAAAAAATGCTTCCAAAATTGTATTGATTGTTTATTATTGTTATTTTGGCAGAAAAATTAAGATTATATTATAAAATTCCTCGCTTTCGTAGATTTCTCATATGCTTCATTGTACAATTTATATTACATATATATATTACAATAAATGCAAATAATTCCTTCAAATGAATACGTTCAAATTAAAAGATAAGTAACTTCGAAAGAATATAACCTCTAACATATTTGTCTATGTCATTATGGGAAGACACATCGAGACATTTAGGGATGCAGTTGGAGTCTCCGACGTAGATCGCAGCATGGGCGAAAAAAAATAAAGACTCTTATAAAGAGCATCGTCCATTTGATCAATAAAGCTGAATTCCTCAAGCACAGAAGATCCATGAATTCCGGTATGTATTGTGAGATACTCCGAAGACTACACATGTCCATCAGGGACAAAAGACCGAGGCTACTAACGGGGGGTGGGGTTTTGCTCCTTGATAACGTACGTCCACACGTCTCCAGCGTCACAAGCGCGGAAAAAGTTCAAATGGCAGCAACTCGACCATCCACCCTACAACCCGGACATGTCTTTCGGACATTTTTATATGTTTGGTCCCTTTAAAGAAACATCTGAAAGGGAAGTATTTCAACTCGTATGGCCAACTCAAGAACACTGTGAAGGTTTGGTTCCCGTCACAGCTACAGAAATTCTAGACTCAGGGAATCCTACGATTCGTTAATTAATGGGATCGTTGAGATCACACCTATGGTGCATAATTAGACAAAAGTCTTCATTTAAATCCACAGTGCCTTTTCGTAGCTTTTCATTTGAACACCCTTGTACAGTATAATCTAACTTTTTTTTAAAGGCTAATACTTGTACGGTAAATAAAAATTGATACGAAATGCAGTTACATCTTTTCGTCTAAAAAAAATTTAAAGAAATTTACAAAAATTATAATTGCAAAATTTTTATAAGTTGGAATTAATTCAAATATAGTAGAGTTTTTAATCAGAGTTTCGTAAATTAAACCTAAGTGAAAAGCAATAATTATTTTAATAAAATATACGAAGTGAAAACATGAATTTAAAAAATAATATCGCAATTGAATTGTGATAAATTTTTAAATTACTTGTACTATAAAGAATAACTGAAACGGAAAGTCAAATACATCCTTAGAAAAATTAAGAAAAAATTTTAAAATTGTGATTGTAGATTTTTTTGTTAGAATTTATTGAAATTTAGTAAGAATGTTAATCAGTTCACAAATTAAACTTAAATGAAAAATACCTTTTTTTCTGTCAGGAAAATACACGAAATGGAAACATAAATAAAAATAATAATATCGCATTTGAATTTTGATTAAATTTAAAATTGAATATTGCTCGAAGAATAAAGAAAATTTAATGGGAATAGCCAATTAATTTTGTTTCAAAAAATTAAGAAGAATTTTACAAAATTGCAGTTGCAAAATTTTTATGAGTTAAAATTCATGGAAATTTGGCGAGAACATTAACCAAAGATTCAAATTAAACATAAATGACGAATGATTTTTTTTCTGTCAATAAAATACACGAAAGGAAAATATGAATTTAAAAAATTGACTGCAACTGAATTGATTAATTTTACAAGACAGTTAGGTTTCATACTCAAAATGATGGCGTTAAAACGTGTAAGGCTATTAAAACAACATGGCTTTGTTGTCTATCACAATTTTTTGTTTAGAAATACTTTCTTAAGTTAATCGTGAACATCAAATTAGGAATTAGATTTAACTGGAATTTAAAAACAAATATCAGCAAACTATTTGCTCACCGAAAGCAGCTAGTATCTTAATAGACGAGGCACTTACAGAAGATAGACATTCTTTCTTTCATCCTTATACATAAGAAGGAAATCGTATAAATGCAGGATTCTTCATTTAAAAAAATGTCAGGTTAAAAAATAGCAGAAGGAAATAGAATAGCACCAGACAAAACAAATGCAAGAGTAAGATTAGTATTGATTTTCATCAAGCAGACATTTCAATCAATAAATTTTCGCTTCTTTTGGTACAACTCACTTATATGTCTCAGCTTTTTTTTATCATCTACTTATTACGAGTAGATTTCGAAAATCACTAATAAATTATTAGATTTTATTTTGCATCGGAATGAATGAAAATATAAAATATTCGCTCAGTACAGAAAACATCTAATTCGATTAAGATAACAAAATTACTACACATTTGCTGAAAATAATGTAAGAAATTGGATTTAGCTTTATTTTACTAACAGATTTTGCAGTTGTTCATAGAATGAAAACTAGAAGTAGGTTAGTTATTTCTTTTTATTTTCTCATATATAAAGATAAATAATTATAGTTAATAAAAAAAAATTCGAGTTCGACGAATTATTAAGTTTTAAGTCTATATAAGCTCGCAAATTAGTATTTAAAGCTCGTAAATTAGAACTTAATTGACCCATACATATGCATGAATGTAAATGAGGTAACAAAAAATAAATTTGTATAGATGAATATCTATCACGTTAAATCAAAATAATGAGTCCAAAATGAATTATCGGTTTCTTCATCATATTATAAGGGCCGAGGTTGCCTGATGATAAGGTCTCGGCTTCGAAACCGAAGGGCTTCAGGTTCGAGATAAGAAGAATTATTTTGTAAGTGGGTCTGATACAATCTAAATCCATCGGGGCCACCACACTCCCCCTTGTACTGTGTGGAGTTTGGAGATAGGGTTGCCAGCTCAGGTGTCGTCCTTGTCAACAGATTACCGTTCAAAATTAAGAGGTCCGTTCCAACATAGCCCTACTGTTGCTTCAAAATAGGACGTTAATCTAACTAAACTCATCATATTATAAAGCACAAAAAAAACTGCAGAACTTTCAAAATAAAAATTAATTACTCAGGGTTTTCAAGGTTTTGCCAGGGTCGCTATATTTTATGCGGAAGGAAGGGATGGTTATGCCTCTATTAACGATGTTTTAGGAATAACAAACCTATAGGTTTTTCTGTTATTATACACATTTGAGTTACTTTATACTTGGCACTCAGAATCTCAAAGCATTCTGTTGATAAGATAGTAGGGAAATGTGAAGAAAATTATTGCTTACTGAGAATATTTTCCTATTCCACAACTCTATACTCTCGAATAACTAGATGGGGAACTGCCATATAAATTAAGTAAATTACCACTTCTGTAACAATGATGCGAGATCGAGTTATTTCCACTTCAAATATTTAAAGTATCTCTTACGAAAAAGGTTGGATCATGACCAGTAAATGCTGCTAAGGTTTCAACCGCACATTTCAGGGCGTGAATCTCATTCTCAGCAAAGGAGTGATTTCGAGTAACCAGATTTCAAAACCATTTGCTTTACGTTTTCAAAGAATTAATAATAATTAAGAGAAAAATTGCTCAAAAAGGAAATCGTTAAAAAGGTTAAAAAAATTTAATTAATGATACTGTAATTTAATTTCGGAATAATTTCCTCCGAAGTTTCTTTGGGAAATGGGAGAAAATTTTTGAGAGACTGAAGAGACTTACATGCGTTTCACTTGCTCACAAGAGCTTAGCCTTTCTTGTTTCTACTTGAACAATCGATTTATGACTACTTTTCAGCATGGTTAATCGCAATTCTGAAATGGATATGCTGTTTTTGTTGTTTCTAATTCCAGGTGGTATGGCTGCATTATACCACCTCCATGAATCCAAAGATCTCTAAAACGTCCAAAAACAGCAGGTCCCTTAGAATCTCAAAAATATTAAAATGTAAATATTTAGGAATTGGGAGGGGTTTGATCCGTCCCACACCAAGGGCATTCAGCAAAGATCTTCCGGAAAAGTTGAAATGAGAGGGATTTGGTGTGTCCACTCAAAAAACAAGAGAGAGCCGTTTGCTGTTTCTTAGAGATATCCAGATAGTGACACCAACCAAGACTCTTATTAATGTACCAAGGGTGAGCAGGTGGAACTCTTCAAAGAGCACTCGATTCCATCTTTTTGATAGAGGAGATTTCAAACTAAGTCAAAGTTGCATCACCATGAAATAGGTTCCATGATAAAGGGAAATGAGCAACTTCCGTAGGTACGTGGACCGGGGGCACAGAAGTTGGAACGAATGTATTTAAAAGATATACATTAAAATGAAACATATTTTTTTAAGTAGTATAGCAATTAGTTATAATGCATCCATTTTTTTAAAAAAATTATCAAAAAAAAATTGAAAGAAATAATGATATCTCATTGAAATTGTAATGGATTTAAAACGAATATTTAAATTTTTCCTACACAATTATCTTCTCAACAAATATTACAGAAAAAGAAAAATTGATTAATTTCTAATTCTGAATATTTAATTAATATTTACCCTTTGTACAATTGATGGTATTCTTTTGTTTTAAAGAACAAATGAGATAAAGTTTGGTTGAAATCGAGCCAATAATTCAGAAGGAGTTGTGGAATATGTATACACTTAAAGCCGCAATGTCTTATTTATATCAAGAAATATAGATTAAACCTTCATTTAAAGCTAATTTCTTTTTGTTTTTTAATTTTATTGCTCTCTAATAATTAGGTAAATTCTTGAAAATATAAATAAACGGGTTTAAAATAGTTTTTTACATTTACATTGATTATTATCTACATAAAATTTAATATACTTTATATTTAGAATCATAAATTAATAGTAAATATGAAATTTAACCTTATATATATTCGTAGACAGAATTATAGTTATTATACAAAACAAAGGCAACTAAATATTCTGTAAAATAGACTATTTCTATTTCTTGAAATGTATCAACATTTAGAAAATATTAGTTATTCGGTACATGAAACTATATGCCCAAAAAAATTGATTTCAGTCGAAACTTTATTATTTGTCAAAGCAAACAAGGCATCGACGAAGAAATGCAAATTCACAGTTTGCATTCACTAGAAGCGATGTACAGAACTGCAAATTCCTCTGAGGCACTGAAAAAAAAGCAAAACAGATGGCACGAATTCTATCAACTCTGCAGGGTGAAATTACACTTCGTGAAGGGAAAAAAAAAGGATATATGAAAAAACATAATTTGCTGGAAAAACACACTTGTAAATCAGCATTTGTAAACAAAGAAGCACTCAGCTCTGTAGCAACTTTAAAAAGAAGAAAGAAAACTTATCTGCTACAGGCATCGAAAACATATCGAAACAGTGGCAATCATTTCTAGCCTACAAGATGAGAAATCTATCTCATTTTCTATACGCCCTCGGGCATCGAATCAAAGCGCCGTAAGACTTGCGAGTAAACAGTTCTAGAAATCAACTATTGCTTCGCACTGTATATACAGAGACAGCCAGCTATGTTCCTCGACTTGAGACACAGCTCTTCTTTTGATCAAGTTGAAAAGCGTTAGCAGCAAATCGAATTGCAACTTTCCTTCTGTGCTGCCATTTCTCCGAGTCTGCTTATCCTATTCGACCACCCCTCCCCTAGCCTTAAATCGATAGGGTGTTTATTTTAAACTGATTTTTTTTATCGTTTTCTCCTTTATTTTATTTCGTGGCATTTTCATTCGTTTCTTGTTTTCTGATTGTGTTTCCTTTTTTTTTTCTTCCTCATTTTACTTTATTTTATTTATTTGTTCCTCGTCCTTCGGAATTGTTTAGAATTTGCAACTGAGCTAAGTCTGTGTCTCTCTTTTTTTGGTTGTGTATGTCTTTTGCGAGTTTTTTTTTTTTTTTTTTTTTTTTTTCTTCTTCTTCTTCTGGGCTGCTTCCGTATCAAGCACGATCCAACTGCTGCTGTTATCTGCCGTCTGGATATTTTTCCACGGGAATCGAAACAAAATTACGAAAGAGTTCCTCTCAAGAGTAAACGACAGGAAGAAAAAAATAAAGACTTTTCCCATAGCATATAAAGGAATAATTCTCTTCGAGAGAAAATCAATTTGATGCGATTCATTTTTTCTCAAAATAGCCTTCACGTTCGATAAATGACAATCTTGCAAGCAAAGAAATATTATATAATAAAGAAATGATTCTTACTAATTGCTGAACATTTTTATTTCAACAGACTAAAAGAAAATAAATCAACAAAAATTAGCTTAGTTTGATTATCACTCTATCGTGGCTGATGGACATCCCTTAAATCTTAATCTCGTTTAAATATTATCATCATCAATTGATGAGAACAGCAACCGCTTCCGAATTTCCACTCTAGTGGGATTCTATTTGTTTCTTAACACATTAAAGGCGGGGCATCTTGACGAAAGTATGCTAGGTAACGCGGCGACCACCCCGCCTCGTTTTTCGTCCTAGAGCGGGAAATATTTTGTATAATCATAAAAAAATTTAGACTTAAATCGTATTACTACGACTCCCGCCTTTAATGTGCTAACAGATTACCAAACCTCTGGTTCAAAGCTCTGGTTTTGAAGCTGGGATTCTGCAACGAAACAATAAATTCTTTTTTTCTCGTATATAAAGTAGTATTGTAATCACCAAAAAAAATCGAACTCAAAGTTTTGAAGAATCTCTACGTTTCAGATCTCCCTGAGTGTAAAAAACGAATTTCCGGCATTATGTCTGTCTGAATACAGCAATGATTTGAGCTAGACACCTGAAGATGCAATTTCAGATATGGAATTATTACTACATACTTAAATTTTTAACAAATTTCGAACGGAATCCATTTACAAGAAAACTGACCTTTCAAGAGCAAGTAAAGGCAATACTATCAAACGCAAAGAGATGGATTGATAAAGTTAGCGTCCAAACTGGAGCTATGTCTAATTTTGAAGGCATATTCGTCAAACGGTTGTCAGCCTGTCTGTGCTTTCGCTTGCATATAAACGCAATCCCTAATTAACGCAAGGCTTAAACCGATGAAATTCCATTCGTTATTTTGCGACGGCAGCTATAGGTTTGTAGCAAATTGCAGGGTGGGTCAACAAAAAGGTGTTCTAAATATATACTCCAATGATGCTAAATGGTCAAAATTCAAAATATATACTCCAGCAAAAATTCTAAATTCACAATTGAGTTCCATAATTTGTAACTATCATGCACATAATTCACGAACTTGTTCAAGTACCACAAATTTAGTGAGTGGAAGATATATATCTTTATTGCAGAAAATGTGGGAAAGTTTCGGGGAGAACATTCCAGCTGATTCTGCAATTACTTAACATAGTTAAAACACACGGATGGGTGATTTATTGTGGAGTTTTATGATACAAAAGTCAAATCTGACTATTCTGCGCCAAATTATTTATTTTAGTGTCTTTGTCATAGATTCATTAATAAAAGAAAAAAAATCACTATAAAGCTAAGAGACGAAAAAAAAACTCAAAATCAATCAAAAACATTAAAACCGATATCTGTACTACAATAAAAAAAAATTTCGAATTTTATTCGAGAATACCGTTTATGTAAGCATTATTAAAATATTTTATTCAAAATTGTTAAAATTGGTGCATTCAATCAAAATATATCTTTTAGATAAAATTGTCCTGTAAGCTGTATTCATTGGATGTGGTTTCCTTTTAATAAATCTTTGCGTGTAACTTGTATGTAGCCAATCCTAAGTATTGCTATGTTCGGTTAACTATGACGGCACCGTTGCAAACGCAAAATAGAGTTTCTAAATGGTTCATATTTTTATTGCAAGAAAAATCATATAAGTTGCTGATTATCAATATACATTAAAATCATTTTTCCATCAATATAATATTTGTTTACCTCGCAATATATTGATTAATAACCATAATTGCTTAAAATTGCTAAGGCAGCGATGGCACTATCTTAACTTCGTAGACAGAGGCTAAAAAAATCGGAAACATTTTATTAAAGATCTCCGAATATATGAATCGGATGCCAGTTTAATCGAACAACAAAGATAAAACGTCCTCTAGAAAAAGTGGCTCGATGTTTATAGAGAAGTTTGCCGCCTCAGTTGTTATTTGACCTTGGTTCAAAATTGCGAGATCCGTTCTTAAACAAGCCACGTGTTACTTTACATGGGATAAATAATTTTTATTTTAGATGACATGGTTTTACAAAGCTATGCTCATATGCAATAAGCAAAATTTATTTGATTTTTCAAAAACGTTTTCCAGGAATGATACAAAATCGTGTACAAAGGCAGAAGTATAAAAAAATTAATTAAAATTGCGCGGATATGCAAATTAGTCGAGTTTTTACTCGACTAATTTGCATATCCGCGCAAGATGTTGAGGCATGATGAAACAGTGCATTCAAGGTGCAAAACTTTTTGGGTATTTATTATTTAATCTTTCTAAATTTCCCCTGATATGGCTTCTACGCTAATTATATCATACCTTATCCAGTATAATTTAGACTGTACTTTTGAATCAATCATATAGCCAATTAATGAGTTCATAAGTACTTTAGTATTTATGATTATCTTGAGGAACTGATTTATATCTTGAATTCAATTTTTAATAGCAATTAATTTAGCTGCTTAATCTAGAAAAAAAAAATACTTTTAACTTTCTCTCAATCATTAATTTTTGTAGATATATTTTTATTTGTTTCTTTGATAGTTTATAATACATAATTAAAACTTGAAAGTTAAATTCAATAAAATTTTATCTTCAACAAAAATAATTAAAGAGAGCTTGCTTCGATTAATTGATTTCATGTAACCCCCCCCATCATCTTTTTTGATGATGATAGATATCGTAATTTTCAACATTCGATAAGTCACAATGGATGTTAATCTTTATAATGTCAGATTCACTCGAGAGCATTTAGTCCATAATTGCAGATTGCAACATGCTGATATTCAAAGCAAAGTTTTGGACCTGGAGTCTGAAATGGAATATTGAACGAAATGTTCTGCACTTGTATTTCTACTAGCTCAAAGTCCTATGCCTCCTATCATGTCAGCTTTATTCGAAAAGAAACTGCTAATTTTTTAATTTTTTTTTTACAAAATTTAAATATTTTAAAAAAATAATCAATTTTAAACTTTCAGCATATTTTTTTTTAACTTACAGCAATTTCTTTTATTAAGTTTTTGCCTAAACCGTTATGAAAAAAAAACCCTGCATATAATAAACCACAACTAATCGATTAATATATCACAAAAACTTATTTCACTGTTAAAAAAAATTAAGATGCATTTGCCAGATCTCATGCTAGTTCCTAAAAAAAAAAAAAACTACAACGCAGTGAGCCCCCACTTGTTGAAATGAATGTGTCTAAAATACACAGCAGAAAAAAATCATATTATTAATGGATCTATGCACTTCCTCGGAGCATGTACAGAAAATTCGATTTCTCCGCATATATCCGACCCATTCATTTCTCCCCCCACCCCCATTAGGCAAGAAGATTAATGCCGGCCACGTATACCTGCGCCCGCAAAGTATTGATCTAATCCGTCATGTCAGTCCGCGACTGAGACTGAATTAAGGTAAGCCATTCTTCAGAAAGAGTTAAAGGGGAAAGCTCTGGATTCCATCCAAATCTAAGTATAATGGGACTGGAAATTGGGGAAGGGCGATTTCTAGCTCGGCTGCAGGTAAGTTTGATACAAAGTAGCTACAATATGAAAATAAATGAATTAGAAACTTGAAATCAGATTAAACAATGGAAAACTGTATTTTTTTTTTACCAATATTTGAAGCAACCTAATAATTATCCAGATTTAAAGAAAGTGTTTTTAAATAAGAGTGCGAATGTATATCGGGATCTAATTTTAAATTGTGAAAACAAAGTAAAAGCATTCGTTTTATTTGCCAATTTTAAGAGGTTATTTTCAAGATCGCATTTAAGATGAAAAAACGTTTAATTTCATCCCCAAAATTAACAAATAATTAAAGATATTATCACAAAGATTAATGTTCAGATAAAGAAAAATTTAGTTTTATGTTGCGAAAATCCCTTTTTGTAATGTTGGGCTAAATTATTATGTTTAAAAACTATGGTATATATAATTATTGTAATCATTTTAATGAGGTATGTATAACAACTGATGAAAAATAAAATATGGTGAGATTTTACTACCAAAATTAGCTAAAATAATGCTTCGGGGAAAAAAACATTACAATATATTAAATGCTTGAAATTAAAATTATTTGATTTGCTATTTTTGCAAATAATATATTATGGGATTTAAATAAAAAAGCCGACTAATCAGTTTATTAAAAGGTCAAACTAATTAAATTGTTCAAATAATAATTTCCAAGATGACGAATGCGTGGGTGATATGCGTGGGAGCATTGGAGTTCAACAAACAAGACCGTTTGAACAACAGCTACAAAAGTTATCGCATATATACCTTGAAAGGCTGGAATGTGAATCCCTAAGAAGTTTTTTAAAAATCCTAATTAGAATTTTAATTGATTAAAAATGAAACTGAACTATGGCGCGAAATCTTCTGAAAACATTAATTGTATAAAAATAAATTTTATATCTTTTCAAAATTTAAAAATGGTCTTTTCAACGATAATTTAATAATTGTATTGAATTTCTCTGAATGTTGGCAATTTTTTTTTCAATATTTTATTCCCAATTTCCAAAAGTAAATTACATTTTTTCCTTAAAAATTCAAATTATTTTCATTTTTTGATCAAATACTTAATTACGTGCTTTTCTTTCATTACTGAACGTTAAAATGAAATTCCTCTTAAGTATCGGCGTAGTTTACAAGATGAATAAAGAAATGAAGTTACTATACTGACAAGATGAATAAAGAAATGAAGTTACTATACTGCAAAATCCAGAATACAGTTGGGCTGTAAATTTGCGTTTTTTTATAGCGCTTTTGTTTTCATGAGATTAGCTTCCATAAGAAATTAAAGTAAAAAGAAACAATCAATCCTAAGACATTCATCTCATTAAAATTGTTTAATACGTATGTTACCCTCAACAAAAGCTTGGCAGTTTTTCTTAAATTTTCACCAGATTTGATTTACCACAATACTACTATCATCCAGTGGCCATCTTTCTGTGATTATAACACATTAGTGTGAAAGAACCATTGAATGCAATGCTGTAAAATTTTTACTGCAGAATAGTCATGATCTTGAATTTATTTTAGTCCAAGATAGCTTTTCTAATGCAGAAATTGTCATTTTAAATTCGATTGTAGCAAATGAAGCCGGCAATGAAGAAAATAACTCAATGTGTTCTTTGGTGCTAGGAATTCAAATTAGTCATTATTGTTTTATGTCAATTTTGAGATTACATAAAATCCTATCTCTTAGGTACTTATACAATCAAAGTTAAGGTAAGAGCTGCTGCGTCTAGCATGATAATGGAATTTATGGGCAATAGTTGACAAGAATAGGAATACAATGACATTCGTCGAGCTGCCAAGGGTATTCAGAGAAATTTACTGGTTCAAACAACTTTATTGGAAACTTTATAAACACTTTTGCGACTTATGAAAACATCATTATAACAGTTTATTTTAATATTTTTGTATTGAGATTTTGTGAGCAACTGTGCATCTATGAGAGACCGTTATTATTGAAATTACGTTGAATCTGGTCAGGATGGCTTGGTTGGCAGGTAGTTGAATACTCATTCCTTGGGTAGTGAGTTCGAACCCCTCCTGCCGAAGACTCTCAGCGTATAAGGTGGTTGATGTACGTGTAAATCTTCTGGGGTCATGAAGTCTTCTAAGTCGAGACAATACCACATGGGTTGCTGATTCAGAAGTGATTGTTTTCTGATTCAGATCTAAATTACGATTTGTAAATGAAATGTATGAAGGAAGTCCGCTCCATAAAAACAAGGTTGTGACACATGATTAGCTAAGTCATACGCTTGGCGCTAGATGGCGTTACTGAAAACAAGAGACACTACATCTTGGTTTAAAATCGCAGACTTTATCAGCGGGTTTATCTATAACAAGTGTAATAAGAAACAACGTCGAATCTACCGAAATAAAAAAAGTGTCTTAAAAAGCTCTACTTTTGCCAGTTACATAAGAAGTACATTATTTCAAAGGAGATATACAAAATATAAATTACTTTAAAATGTATAGCACAAAAAAATCTTGAATGATATAAAGGCTTCAATTGTAATTAAAAGTAAGTTAAGCATACATATGTCAGATTCAATATTGTATTCAGTAAAATAGCAAAAATCACGGTACATATAACATTCAGTAAAGAACTTTTTATATTTTTCTCCTTTACAGGTCATTTATACTTATTTGATTCTTCATTAAAATCTCGTTTCATTGGTAATCATTGAAGCAATAAATTATTTACTTTATTTAAGCGATGCAAAAGACTCAAATCATAAGAATTTTTTTTAACTGAAAATTCGAGAATTTTCTGCTATAGTAATTATTTTTCTTAGAAAACGTAGAATTATTATGTGCTTCCTTTTTGTCATTTAATAAATGTAAACCATGATGAAGAAAGAATTCAGTGTTCTTTGAAAGACGTTGTGAACACAACTGAAAAATTTCGAACTAATTTTGTTTGTCAAAAAGAGAGTGCAAGAGCAAATGTCACACAAAGATTAAAGAGCTTTTCTTACTTTTTTAAAAAATGAAATGCCTTTCTTCATGAAAATAATCCTAAGAAATTCATAAATCGTATAAAACAAAAAATATACAGTTACGTCCTAGGTATGCAATATAGATGCGGTTTTTCTCACTTTTATGACCAAGGTATAATTTTAAAATCTTAATTATTGTATGAATTAGTGTTCTTAATCTAAATATATAACCTAAGTCCTATTTAAGTCACATAGGATTGTTTAGTTAATACAAGTTTCAAAGCCATCGTCACCACAAATTTACGAGAAGAAACTCTAATTTCAATCACTGTGAAAGTAATTTTTAAGCAAAAATTATAATAACTAAATGAATCACCAAAACATTTCATTGAAGCAATACTCAACATAACTGGAATTAACAATTTATAAAAATTTAAAACGTAAAAAAATGTAATGCAAGATTATTTTTTTTAACATTGTAAAAATACTCTAAAGCCAAGTCTGCCAAAGCTATTGTATAAGCTACACTACCTCTGGCAAAAATTGGTTTGCGATGATTTCTAGTCGCATTTGAAAACATAAGAATGTTATTAATTTAAAAGGCTATCGTTTTAAAATCAAAAGATTAGACAGCATGGCATTCGCAAACCAAATGACGGCATAAAATTAGATTATTCTAAATATATACCTGTAACTTCGAAAAAAATCTAAGTAAATGCCTACTTTGTATATCATTACACCTTTATGTAGTAATTATATATTTACACACCAGCATTATCATAAAAACTTTAAAATTACTTTCAAACCAATTTATATTATAAACATTAAGTATGCAATAATTAGAGGTTTATTAAAATTTCTATCTTATGATAGAAATTTTAATAAACCTCTAATTATTGCATTTTGTTTTATGTTAGTCCCTAGAAAGTTGTGAAACTGTTTTTTTTACAGTAGACTACTTTCAAATTTTACAGAATGAGACGGCACTATGTTTACATAAAGTTTGTTTTCATTTGTAACTTAAAAATATATAAATAATGTACGTTCTTATACAAATCTCATAAAAGTATCAAAACAAATTCTCCTTATTACAGAAATTGATGTTGTACAATGAGAAAAAATATATATCAAGGGCATACTTCATTGATTCATCACTTTTAATACAGGTAGTCAAAATATAAATAAAAGCAGAATTGAGTGTTGAATGCTTGGTCGAATTTTTGCTTAGCGATTATCGAAGATGTTAAATTCTTCGAATAAAATTCAATGGACATACGATATGTATTGTTAACGTTGATATATATTTATCAAGATATCCTCTATGGAAACCTCTAATATATGTTTATTTCCTCTAACATTTTTTACATACATAATTATTTACATAGTTATCAATACATATTATTATACATAGTTATCAATTTTTATGCACATTTAATGAAAAATCAAATTGCAATATATGAATAATTAGCTCAAAGCTAAGAAAATATATGTGTAACGTGTTAAACTTTAACTATTCCGGTATATGAACGAGAATTCAAAACTGTAACAAGCTAGGTAAATGAAATAATTTTTGCAGAAAAAAAAAAGATATATGCCAAATTTTAGAACAAATGCATAAACGGAAAATAGTATGTTCCAAAAATGCTCATTTGATATTCTTAACTCTACAACAAAACCATACACATACTACCATTGCCATTAATTTTGAATAAAAATACTGTTAATAGTTTTGATTATTGTATTTATTTATAAAGACAAAGCCGCTCTAAGCGAAGTAGTATATACATTTTTAATAACTGAGTTTATTTATAAAGCATTGTTATTTTTTTATTCCGCATAAATGCTTAATATTAGGTGAACGCAATGTACCGTAACTATGAGTAAAAAATTCTGATATTGTGGGATTCAGGAAAATAGGCAATTAAACTGGAATTAGGTATAGAAAATATTTTTTAAATCGAATAATGGAGTAAATGGCGATTTTTTAACTAATACTTTCCAAAATTATAGACAGAGAACAATAAATTTTTAAAAATCAATGAACATCTATGATAAACCGAAGCAGTTAAATATAATAACAGGCCTACTTTAAAAATGGTGTATTTAAGGGAGGTTTATCAGTACCGTCGAAAACATCCATTTGCATAACATACATGCACAGCCATTTTTGGCCACACTTTAAAAGTGACACCCTCTTGTGGAATATACATGAAGATATAGGAAGAAAAAAACGCGGGTTTTTTCTTCTTCTTCTTCTTTTTTCTCCTTGTTTGTAGAAACTTTTGCACATAAGAAATAATTTTTGAATTTTGTTTCCATTACAAGACGCAAATTGGCTGAAAATTTTTTAAAAATATTTAATAATTTCGTACTGTATCTACCAATTTATTAGAACGATATGTCTCAAAGATAGATTACTAAATAGGCAATGCGGCTAAAGGCATAGGGACTCCTTAACTTTATGGGGCTACACGCTGTAAATATATTTTTGCAACATTTTAAAAATTATTTTTGTGCTTTCCTTTAAATGTAAAAACAGAGAATTCGAACTTATTCAAATTAGAATCAAGTATTGCTTAAATTAAATTTTCGATATTATTCTTCTAACATATCTACATTATGATCACTTAAAAATTGTGTATTTGGATAATTAGTAATTCTTAAAAAATATCTAGTGTTTCAGAATTTAAAAAAATTCCGATGCCATTTATAAATATTGTTTAAATTGTATTAACAAAATATCTTATTAATTTTTTATTCATAATTTTGCTTAAAATTATTTTTAAATTTTAACTCCGTTTATTTATTTATTTTATGCATGTTATAGTAAAGCCAATTTTTAGAAAGATTTCAGCATTTATTATTCTAGTAAACAGAAAGTTATTGCTTAAAACTACATATGTAACAGTTAATTTAAACCAATAGCAATATGGCTTTTAAAGTACGTATAGAAACAGAGTATATATGGTCAATATTGTCTAAGGATCTCTAGATGGCTCAATCCATCTCTGATTTCCTTCCATAATTTTTTGTATGTCCTGTTTGTGAAAAAAAAAATAATTTAATTCCTACTTGGGTCAATAAAGAAAGCTTTTTATTTTAACTACTTTTTATTCAATAATTAACAAAAAATTATTGACTTGCGAAATGACTAAACTCGCATTCTTTACCTTCACTTGAAAAATTAATGTATTTCTCTGATTGAACTACTACCTGTCGATTTGAATTTTCATTACAAACTGCTGAAACTATTTAAACTATTAAAAATTAATTAAACTTAATTATTTCATAATATTTGAAAAAACTATATTAACATCAACTGTCATCCTCTACAAGTTTTAAAAATGTATTTAGACTCGAATGAATGAATAAAAAATTTAAAAAATTATTTTACGATTGGAAAATTTGATTCTATATTCATTCATTGAAAAATAGTGGACAAATATTACAAAAAATAATACCAGCAATTAACAATTATTTTTATATAAGGAATTACTTGTATATAACCAAAAATAAAGTGATGAAATAAATTTTAAGCAATGAGAATTTGAATAAATCTAACCGAAGCTTTTCACAGTAAAAATACTTTTTTAAAACCCTCACACATTGGATATAAATTTCTTATGTTATATTAAATTTATGGATACTATTTCAATCTCTTATCGAAATTTGTATTTACAGGTAAATAAAACATAAATATTCATTGTACAGAATAATTTTATTTATCTGTTGATTTATAGAAGTAAATTAATAAAACACGTAATGTAAAAAATTAATTTAATTTGATTCGTATTTAGGTGAATAAAGAAGAATTTAATTTTAGTTCCTTTTTATTAAATAATCAAAAAAAATATCTAGTATCAAATTATTGATTTTCGCAGGAATTAAACTCGCATCCTTCATCTTCAGTTAAAAAATACTGAAATCTTTGCGTTTTACCGATTGAGCTACTGCCTGTTGATTTCACTTTTCATTGCAAATTACTAAAACTAACTAAATTATTAAAAATTAAATTTAATTAATGAATTAATATTTAAAAACTGTATTAACAAGCGTCATCCACTGCAAGTTTTAAAAAGGTATTTGAACTTGAGTGTATGAATAAAGTATTTTATCAACAATTGATAATTTGTACAAGATATATAAATATATACTATATATGGGGAGAGTGTGAACTAATAGAAGGAATTGAAAAAACTAATCATAACTACATGATTTCAGGAGAATACAATCACGTTAAGATCTTAGAAGGAATTCCACTTACATTGGTTAATTGAATTTCACTTCCAGATGGCCCAATAATTCGCAGAAGCCTATGAATTCACAATTCACATTCGTGCGAACGTGAATACACTATAATTCAATTCCCACGAGTGAATCTGAATCTGCAATATCCGATACAACATTCATACTGCATTAAATGGAAATACCCCATTTATTTATAACTATGAGAAATTCGAAATACTTTTTACCGCTCACTTATCAGTCAATGCACGGTTTATTGGAAAAAAGGAAAAATTTCGTTTGAATTGAATAAATAATTTTATATTAATTTGTTGATGCAGATGTTTTGAGATAAATAAAAAATAGGCATGAAAAAATAAAATTGAATATGGCTGAGACAAAATATATAAAATATATTTAATTGATAATTTTGAACAAAAAAGGATAAGTACTATTTAATTATAATTTTTATCAACTTTTAAAATTTATTAGATTATTTCTATTTGAAAAATTTTTTTTAAAGGATGAATATTAGTTAAGTCTAATTTTCTTTAACTTTTAAAACTCATTAGCTTATTTTCCATTAGCAAAAAATTAAAATTAAACAATGTTTAATTAATTTTAAAATATTCAATTTTTATTTTAAAATGTAAAGCAAATAGTTTTGTCGATAATGGTTGTCAAACGAAAGCTTAAATACATACATTCTTTTCTTAGATTTTTGTAACCATTTTTTGTCGCAAAATAGATGAAAAAACAAAAGAATGCTTTAATTAAGCTTTTTCATTGCTTCTGAATTTATCAAAATTAATGATGTAAATGAATAAGAACATCAATTGAATAAATATAAATTTAAAAATAAATTTGCAGAAAACCAATTATGATGTTCATTAACGGTAAATATCGAAAAATAACTATATAGTTTTATTGCTTCATTGGCTTATTTGCTTGTATAACACTCCAGACTAAAGTTCAAGGTTTTCGTCATAAAATTCTTTTAATTTTTTCGTTTTTGTTTATACTTGATTTTAGAAAGTTTTTGAATATTATATTGTATCATAAGCGAGTAAAAAACACATACTTTTCAACTTTAAATTGAGAATTACATTTTAGAATTTAGCGTAATATACACACAAATAAGAATCAAATAGAAATTAATTCTAAATTTAAGATGTTATAGTTGAGTTAATGTTTTAAGAGAATAATTGTTGTTGAGAAAAACATTCTCAAGAGAAAAATTTCGTCATTCGTCATTTTCAACTTATATATCATTCTGAAAATGGAAATTACAGCAGTGCATTAAAATTTAATAAAATTTAACTACAAATTATAGGAAAAAAAACCATTTTAAATGAATTTTGCCTCCAATTCATATTAATTCATTAACATGTTTTTTTTATTTTTTATATTAGTTATAGATAACAACAATATAAATAATCAACTCTAAAGTTTTGCAGCTATTAAAACTATAAAATTCTATTTGAATTCACTTTCTAAAATTTATTAAAAATTTCTGACTTCAACGAAGAATTTCGTTAGAATATATTCAACAATGCATAAAAAAATGTTTTAAAGTACATTGGAACTTGAATACATGTTTAAAACCAGAAAAATATTTTTCCTTTGTTAATTAAATTATGAAATATCTCAACGTACTCAAACATATAATTCGAAGAATGACACTGAAAAATCGATACAAATGTTGTGTATAGTACGAAATGATATTACAAAATCTGTATATTCAAAACTTATTAATGATTAATAGAGAAATAAAAGTAAAAAACATTTAAAAAGACATTTTAATTAAATTAATTTAAAATGTGATTATAATATTTAAAATCAAATTTACAGTTTAACTTGTTTATTAAGAAATTTTCACCACGTGTATTTAAAATATTGTTACGTACTGCATTTAAATTTTTATTAGGAATGAGGCTGATAAGCATTCATTGGCAAGCGTCAAAGAAAATTCATCAGAATATATTTAGATATAACGATTTGCACAACAAACATATGAACAACCTGTTTACTTTCACGGCTTTTTTCCCCCCTTCAGTAGTGAAATTTAGAAATATAATATAGTTTTGAAACTAAATACTTGTTTTTAAATTCGAAATAAGATAAGAAATATTTTTTTCAAGCATTTCTTTTTATGAAATGTGCATTAAAAATAAATAATTAATATTGATTTGTAAAAGTAAAAGCATTTAGGTTTGTTTGTCCTTTTGTATAATATTCTAATTATTGTGCATGTACTTTTCTTAATATAGTTTATCATTTCGTTGCTTCATAGTTAAATAAGAATGAGCTACCAGTACACGATTACCATTAAAAAGTAATTAAAAACTTATTTTTAGAACCAAGTAGAATTATCAACTAACAAACGGTATTTCTTATATTTCCGCATGAACTCTAGCCACACAAATTAATATTTACAAAGAGAATGAATGGAAATTTTACATCACTTTAATTTTTATCGGCATCATAATATTTGCGAAGCAATTTTTAGTAAAATGTTTTCTCATTGATTATACTATTTTTCCTATCCACATGAAAATCAGCGAAAACACTGAAGAATAGGGAGAGCGGTAAACAAATTTACCTCACCTTCAAACCAAGAATGAATAAATCCGACTGAGTTGCGAATCCGAAACTGCACACTAACGCCTGTCACCAGATCCTTTGTTGCTTTTTTACCCCCGGTTAATATCACTTTCAACAGCGAGCTCGTCGTACGTCATATGACGATGAAAACCACTTCGTTTATAAGGAGGATCAGTTGCAAGCGATGGCCGTCAGATGGCGCGCGCGACCGGTGCTTTCTGTTTACGCCTGGGGGAGAGTCTGCTGCCGATCCCCATCTGCGATTTGGCAGAATAGAGGAAGTATTAGTTGATGGACTGCGCATGTGATCATTGAATAGTTTGAGCTTATAAATTTTTATTTCCGCATTCGGTAGAAAAATGGGAAGAATCTCTCATATTCAAAGCTGTAGAGGTTATCGAAAGGAATTCTTCCATTTACAAAATTTGGAATTTTTAATATTTGTTCTACATTAAATATTTTTCATCGTAAGAAGTTTACGTCATAGATATAGTTCACAAACTACTTAAAATAAATGATAGCATTAACGCCAATTATAAAATAATGAATATTTTCTAATAAAAGCAAAACAAATAAAAGTTTGAATTAATATTTTAAAAAAAATAATGCAAAAGAACTTTAAATAAAAATTAAGAAAGGCAGGTTTAGAGATTTTAGTTACTGTTAAAAAAATTTCACTTTCAAACTAAAAATTAAAATTTATGTTAAGAAATGTCAAATAGCTAAAATGAAGTCTAAATGAGTTTCTTGAGGATTTTTCAATATCAAAAATTCGATAGATCATATTCTTCTAAAACAATAAAATCTTACATATAAAAAAAATGGTCTTAAGAAATTTAATACATCACAGATAACGAATTTGTAGCATAAATCGATACAAGTTCTTAAATTACAAATAATTTAACCATATGGGTTTTGTTTCAAAATATTACAATTACATTCAGTTATGCAGTAACGACTCAGTTTCTTAACACGAGTTAGGGGATGTTCAAAGAATTTAATGCTGTATAGTTATTTTTAATCATAAGAAGTTTACCTTTTTTTAAACTCAAGTTTCATATTGCTCATGATAAAATGCAGATAAAGTAAAATAATTTTTTTTTTTTAAATTGTGTTTAATGAATATTTATTAACAGTTCTGACATCAATAATAAATTTATTGATTTTATCAAATAAAATTTAATAATTTTATGCATATTTTAGAAGCTTCCATCCATAAAAATTCCAAACGATAATTTAAACACTAGTGTAAAACTTATAGTATGATTGTATATCAAATTTCCTTCGTGTCTCTATTTATTTTAAAATCACCTTAAAATTATAGATACGATGTAGAAAAGAGAATATATTTAATATTCTATTAACTAAACAATGATTAACAAAAATTATTACTATTAAAGGAAAACTGAAATAGTTATTACCGACATTGAAAAACTCATATTTTGATTGCTAAAGTAGCATAGAAAAAGAATTCATTGTGTTATATTCTTAAACTTTTGAAGAAAACAATGAAATTTCTATCAAAATTTAATTCAAAATCTAAACAAAATTTTGAAAATTCCTTTCAGAGCCCTTTAAATTACCTTTCCTTCAAGTGTTTCAATTATCCAGGTATTGAAATTTACGATAGAACCCAGCCTGTTGTAAATTGCAATATCTTTGTTAGATCTTATTTAATATCCAATTATCTGAATCTTGATAATACTGAATTCTTAGTAAAATCCCCAAACTGCGGAAATTAATTAAATTGTTGAAACAGAATCCAAGTATCTTGGAGGATTTGAAAGAATAATGAAGTTAGTCCAGATTTCTAACTATAAAAATATGGATGCAGATTGTAAATCAAATTAAACTCAAATACGTTTATAAAATTAGAAACAAAATTGAACAGAAAAGAAATTGGCATCAATAAAAACTGTACTTTCTTTAAGTTTCAGAATAACTTGAAACTCTTATTTGAGAGATAATATTTCAGATGATATAGTAGGGAAAACTAAATAATTTGCTTACTTTTCATTTAACATATTTCAATTAAATTTTAGATCTTTTGAAGAGCAAAGTGTGAAATTTCTTCAAAACAAGAGAAAAAAAGATTATAAAAGAATACAAAATTAAATATTCATCTTTATATTTCGAGATATATATATAGGATGTTTTATATTCGAACCAATTTTTTATGATGCAGAAAATACTCTATCCCGTCAACAAAATACAGTCTCTAATAATACCTAGTTAATTAAAATAATTTCTATAATTTATGGAAACTAATCAGGTGCAATTACATACAAGATTACATTTAGATACATTCAATATTTTAAAGCCTTAAGAATTCGAAATAATTCATGATTAAATTCAAAGGTACCAGAGAAGAAATATGTACCTATATTTAGATACCTATATAGTTTTCAGCTAAATCTATTAATATAGACTTTGATTAACTACAGAAAATATAATTTTATAATATGTTTTTATGAAAATATTTTTAAATAAATTCTTAATAGTTTGTTCAGAAGTAATCTTTGATAAATTTAATATACAGTTTAAATAAATTTAATGTAGCACAGTTATCGACAGAAAATATTATCGTATATATGTTAAAGAATGTAAATTGAAATTTTACAATTTTATCTATTTTATAAGTAAAAGTCTCATGTTAGATCAGAATTAGAGAACAAAATTTTTTTAGTCTAGTTATGTTAACGTCCCGTTGCAAAGCAACACTAAGGCTATTTCGGAACGGACCTCGTAATTTTTAACTGCTATTAGATGACGAGGAAGACAAATGAGCTGGCATCAGAGAGAGGACATTTGGCTCGGGCAGACTAGACCCGTTTACACGACGGCTCTTCGGTCGAGATCTAACCTCCAGGACCCTAGAGAACATATGATGGGCACTTAATCTCGCGAAGAAGATTAAAAGAACTTAATAATAATTATCTGATTTTGCATCGTAATGACATAGCATCCAATTAAAAAGTAGAAAATTAACCACACACAAAAAAAAGGAAATGTCAAATATCTACTAGATTTGATAGCGGAGTTACATTTTTGAGGATCTGCTAACATCCACTCAGTATTATTTTAATTTTATCTAATATCAGAATTTTAGATTTTTTTTTTGAAGATCATTCAATTTATTGCACACTTTGATTTATTTATAATTCTCTAAATTCATGTACGTGTGGCAAATCTGTATGGATTCTCTGTTTTCAATTACCAGATTTACAACGAGAATTGCAAGAAACATGATTTAATTTTTAATACTTTCATCCCTTAGCCTTTCCACAATGAAATTTATATAAAAGATAAAATGGATCAGATTCATCTAGGGCAGCTTAAAATATACATACTGATTTAGTCAAATGTCAAAATTTTGTACTCTAAATCTTTTATTATCTATGATTTTTTTTTTTGAATCTTTACTCTTTTCTCTCTTTAATCATCAGTTTCCGTATTTTCATTGACACGAATGTAGTAGTTCCGATGACTAAGGATTTTTTGAAAAAATGCTCGTTTTCTGGATTTACACTCCTCTATAAGCAATCACATAGTGCGAATCAAACATTTTCAGTTCATTGTTACAACTGGAATGTTTAAGTTATTTCCCCTCACGTGTCCTATCAAATTTTTATGTATGTATATATATATATATATATATATATATATATATATATATATATATATGGGTGTGCATGGTGTGAGAGGAGATGATGATACACAATGACAATGATCAGTCCTTCAGTAGACGACACAACACAGACGTTTATTTACAAGACGAAGACAGGACAGCACAAAAACGATAAATATTTACAGCATTACTATATACAGGAGGCAACTA
>JAPMOQ010054413.1:177657-205556 GCA_026543055.1 Argiope trifasciata
GATTCTATCTACAAACAAGTAGGTCTGGCCGGAACAGGCTGAGACTACTCTTCTCTCTCTTCTTGCCTTCGCTGTCGACTCACTACTTCGCACAACGAGACTACTTCTCAGTTCAGGACAGCTCCATTCCCAGCGACGACACAACGGGCTACGACACAGGCTTCGTCAGAATACGCCACACAGCAGTCCTCCGTTCAGGACTCCTCAGTTTAAGACCTGTCTAGTTAGGTCTACTTGGTCGACCACCTCCGTACTTCATTCAGCTTCCAAGACCTTTCTATTCAAGTCTTCTCGATCGATTGATTTTCCGCACTTCTTGTCTTCCCGATTGCTTAGACCGTTCAGCTTCGGCTTGATTCAGTTCTTCTTTAAGAATCTCTCTATTCAGGTTTTCTCCTTTCCCAACATCGCAGACTGGCTGTCGTATATATACCATAGAGCTGATATATAAATGGAGGGAGCTAGTAGCTTGTTTCCTGTCTCAAAAAGTGTACCCAACATGAGTCATGTGACTGTAGAAAAATCTGGGGGTAAGAACACCTTTTTGGCGACATATCGCAAATGTTGGCATACTCAAAAACTGCATCGCAACATTTTGCTTCCCGGCAATGGGTCCAGTCGGTTTTCATTTCCGGTTAAACCGACCGGAAATCCTATAAAAATAAATCCTATTTCATTTCCTAAACAGTTTATATTATATATATATATATATATATATATATATATATATATCTTACACAAGTATTCGAGTTAAATTATATTTAGATTTTTTACTTTGTTTTTGTGCAATAATTAAAAGTGATTATTTTTCTTCTTTAAATAAACATTTTATTTCTTTTCTTTGATAAAAACATTTCAAGATTTTACATTAGATGCTCAAATGCTTTCTATCATTCTCTCAAACAGATAAAAACCAGCTTTTTAAAAACAGATTATTAAAGTGGCGTAAGTCTTTTTTTTTTAAAAAAGTGTTAAAAAAATGTTTTTATTCATATTTGCAATATAAATTATAAATATTGAACATTTTTTACAAAATGAATATCAACAGTTAAACTAGTGCTTATTAAAATCACCAAAACAACAACAAAAAATGATAAAAATTACAAATACTTTGATTATTAATTATATTTGTAATTAAATATTGAGATTTTATTGTACGCTTTTATTAATAAAGCATTATTAAGGAAAATTGTTCTATAAGGTAAATATGCCATAAAAAATTGTTTTGCAAAATTTAGATTGGATTTAATATTGTTCACGATATAACACAATTATTGTGGTTAAAAAGAAACAACATATTAGAAATTTTAAAGAACTTTATTTGCATTAAAATAAACACTCAATTACTAATCGGTCAATAATGTTTATGTAAACACTTGTATTGGCGAGAAAAAATCCCGCCAAGCTTGTAGCCAAGCGCTTGCAACACATTCGAGATTAAAAAAAAGCAAGTAACAAAATATAACGCAGTTACATCAGTTTAAACGAAGCCTAGTAACATGTTAAATAAATTCAATACAATAACTAAGCCAAACTATGAAATATTATTGAGTTATAACACCAAAATCACTGAGTGATCGATGTTAGGAAATTTTTAATTGACTTAAAATGGATATAAACAGAATATGTTGACTGTAAATACCTATGAAATGATAAAGGACTATCCTTAGAAGCTTTTTCTTTGCATCCAATTGCACGGCAATAGGTAACCATGGCTTAAATAAGTTTTAAATTCCAACAGTTAAAAGCGGGAAAAAATCTGCCATTGAAATATAATGGGGAACGGAGAATGCGGTTACAGCTAATACAAATTCTGTCCCACAGTCACGTGATTTTATCTTGTCCTACACGAAAGTAGGGTTGCACTCCCTCTATCAGTATCCCAGCTCTATGATATATACCGATGGGAGGCGAGGCTGAAATCTTCTGGACCAATCAGAAGCATTCTGGATGTATCTCGGCTTCTAATGGACGAATCGGGAAAATTCTCGATGTTTCAGGTATTATCTATTTTGTCACCAAAGTCGTCGCCAAATGATCGCCAAGTCCCGGGACCTCTGACGTCACACCTATATATATATATATATATATATATATATAAGGCCTCGTTATATTGTAAATTATATAATTCGTTTATATATTCTATACGTTAGCAAAACGATCCGAAATGCTCTGGAGGATTATTTATTTGAACTAGGTTCTATCAATAAGTTTGAGGTTGTAAAATCTGATATGGATGAAAATTACCTTATTGTGGTTATTTTATTCTCCCTATTAGAGATCAATTTCATAAATTTGTCTTTCATAAATTTGCTACTTATTGCAGCAAACTTTTCTTTCATTAGAAACCAGAACAAAAACAGAGATACTGAATATAGTTCGGGAGTACATTCATCAAGCTATAGTTTTCACGCAATCCAGTTTAAACTAGCTTTCAATATACAAATAACTTATAATAACCAGCAGGAGTGGACTTCCAAAAACTTTCACGCTTACTCTCTAATAAAAGTGTTATCCAAGATAAGGCCTTCCATGAATTTGGCTATATATGGATATATTTTTATTGAATATGTAATGTGATACTTCAGTCAGATTTTTTCAATTGATTTCTAGCTTGCGGTTAATAATATTCAAAAATTAAATTTGTTTTATAAGCGTTTTTTTCTACGCATTGAAACAAAAATTTGATACAGAACTGTACTTTTTGTCATAAAAACCCAAAGATGAATTTGATGTATTGAAGTCAATGAGTTTTTGAGTTTTCGCGTTTATATGTTTTTGAATATGTTGACAGACAGTCAACCCCTTCTTTGGTTTGACTCAAAATTTGATAGGTGTCTACACTATAGATGTTAAAGCTGTGAACTGAATTTTAACTGCCTAGCTACCTTCTTTTTTTAATTATAGTATTAACTTATATTCGAACAGATGGACTTTCATTGAAACGATTTTACTCAAAATTTGAAAGAAATCTGAAAATTTGACATAAAAACCGTGCACCAAATTTCAAAAATCTATCTCAAGCGTCGATCTGCTGTGGAAAAACGGATAGCAGACATTTTCGAAAGATGTATTTTTTTAACTCAGGGAAGTTTAAAACTTTAATATTCGTCAAATCTCGAGTGCGAATTATTTGAATATTTTTATACTTTCTCTGAACTACTCTACACTACTTCTATATATTCTATTGTATATGAGAAAATGAAAAAAAGAAACTGGAATTAATTAACTTAAAAAATATGTCATTACTTTTACTTTTTTCTTCTTCATTAAAATTCAAATCTATGTTAGACAAAGGATCAATTTCTCAAAGACAAAAAATTATATTTCTATTTTTAAAAACTAGGATTTTATCTAACATAAAATTTATATAATCGATTAAATTCGAAATAAAAATGATTCGGCTGAAAAAAGAATTCAAATATGGCATTTTCAAGCCAGAAT
Organism: Argiope trifasciata; assembly: GCA_026543055.1. Taxonomy (NCBI): domain Eukaryota; kingdom Metazoa; phylum Arthropoda; class Arachnida; order Araneae; family Araneidae; genus Argiope; species Argiope trifasciata. The sequence goes on from JAPMOQ010054413.1 coordinate 181,102, forward strand.
ACAATTAAATATAAAGAGGGAAAATATGAAAGCAAATAATATTAAATAAATAACTAAATGAAAAGTTCTTGATTATCTTTTTAATTTAATGAAAATATGAATTTTAAATAAAGGGAAAACCTTTAAATGTGATTTATATAGTCAGTCTCAGATATACGAGCCAGAAATATTTCCAAGCATGCGCTGTGATCCAATATGTACTGATTTCAAATCCCAGTCTGCGATTGCATGATGCTCGACGACGTCTGACGAGGGAGGAGTTTTAGTTATCATGATGGAATTGGTATTTGTGACGTCATGACAGACGGAGCGAGGTTAATTTAAATTTAAAAGAACAAAATTGGACAGGCTGGGGAAATTACTACGAATTTCAGACAAATGAATGATGACCGTGAATAGGAAACCCCACAGTGACGGTAGACTCTCATAATTAAGTACTCGTGAGCTGGCAAACGGATGCATTATGTGTTTGTGAAGCGATGGGCGCAATACCATAAATTGCGTTTCGGGTTGCAGTTTGATATTTCAATTAATCTTACGACAAATTCACTATTTAGTCCATTTATGAAGGGTTGAATAAAACACCCAACATCTTGTAAATAAACGCGAATGTAGTTACAAAGTAGTTTTAAAAATAGATCGAAATTCAATTTCAATCAAAAAATTATTGCAGTGAATCCTTGCAGGGTCACATCTTTTAATTTCATCTCTAATTCGTTGATTGGAAAATTAAAGTTAACTCTTTGCACTCGGAGAGTAAGTTAGGGGTTTGTGGTAGAAAAGCCTATCTAACCGTGCTGCGCCATTTTCAAACGGAGGAATAATTCGATGCATAATTACGACGACTAGTTTATTGTTCCGAAAAATATATTTATAATTTCTTTAAGTTAAACTAAAAACTAAAAATTTATCTATATCATCTTGCCATTCAAAAATTATAAAATAAATAACATAAAACGTCAAAAAATAATGCACCGTCTTAAATGGTGAATGAGAGGCACCATCCGTGTGCAAAAAGTTAATTCTGATATTAAAAAAATTGGGATTTGAGATAAATATAACATTAACCTATCTGGTTAATGTTATATTTAACCTAACATGGGTGTATGAATAACATTAACCTAACTTGGGTGTATGAATACACATATCAGGGGTTATTTCCAGACAGTAAATCATCCCATTATAGATATAACAAAGAGATCTTTAAAATCTGTATCAATGTTACTCCGATAAATATCAAAATCAACAACTTAATGTTTCAAAAGAATAAACTATTAATCAAACATAAGCATCTGCTCTACAAGTCATGAAACTAAAAAGGATGTATGGATCTCCCTTTTGATGTCCCATATCAAAAACAATCACTGGAAAGTTTTTCATATTACACATGTTAGAAACTTTTCAAATCCGAAATTTTTTCATATTATACATATTGAAAATTTTTTCATATTATACATATTGGAAATTGTTTCATATTATACATATTGGAAATTTTTTCTTATTATACATATTGGAAATTTTTTCTTATTATACATATTGGAAATTTTTTATGCAATCATGGTTCATGCATATGGAACGCTTCTCATACTATACATATTGGAAAGTTTTTCATGCTATAAATATTTTAGAGTTTTCATACTAAACATATTGGGAAAATTTTTCATGCTATCAATATTAGAAAGTTTTCATATTAAACATATTGGAATGTTTTCATACTAAATATATTGGAAAGTTTTCTTGCTAAACATATTGGAAAGTTTTTCAAAGTTTTTGATTCAAGTAATTAATTTTCCTGGATTTGTGTGGCAGAAAGTCATACATGATGAGCTCAAAATTAAATCTTTCAAAATTTATCAAAAAAAAAAAAACTCTTTCTTACAAAAATACCTACCTCATATTGGCATCGGACTATTTCAAAGACAACTTCATAAACACAATTCGGAGAAAAGATTGTAAATAAATGAAGGCGTAATCTAGTTGTTGCCAATCTGGGGGATAAGTTTTCACTTAATTATTAATTAAGTTAGCTATGCTGTATTGCACATAATTCTAAGTCAATAGTTCTTCCAAAATTTTGTCTAAATAATTTATCAGATCTCGGAAGAAAGGCATGAGCAAGAATTTCCCATAAAAAAATTCTCCCAAAAAATATTTTAAGTCTTCAAACTAATAATTTACCAAAATTAAACACAACAACGTATTGTATCTATCAACCTAAAATAAATTTATTATTTCCTGAAGCTTAAAGATTAAATTTCTTTATTCCAAACTTTAAGTGTTTATGAAGATTTTTCCCATCACAGAATTTTGTGAATTAAGAGTTTTGTTATTACTTAATTAAAGTAGAGATTCTGTACACAGAATTATGGGCTATGGACTAAACTATTAAAAATTAGGAAAATTCTCTAGTCCCACAAAAAACTGAATCATAGCCATTTAATTTATGTATATTAAACAGATATGTATTAGAACTTATTCTGAAAATCTCAGGAAACTTACATATATCCCAAACCCAACTGGACAAGTGCCTCTAATTAACAAAGAACGGGCTTCGAATATTCAATTAGTGACACTTAACGGGAGTGGAGAGAAAATTTTACCTTTGTAACTAGGAGTTTTTGGCTTCAGCTGTAGTTTCATTTAACGGATGTTTGGGGCTAGTCATTATTGATAGAATTAAAGTTATTTTGGGATATTTGATTAAACAGTTCTCTTTCATTAACATTATTTTTTATCATATACCATCTTAACCATATGAACGTACTTTTAAAAGAATATAATATTCATGGCAATTCATAGCGGGATAAGGTCTCATCATTCAATTGGGAAAGTTCAAGATTCGAAAAACCCGATTTCACCAAAGTTATTTTATTTGTGGGAACCTGATGAACGTTAAATAACAAGCCAAAGGACAAATTTTCTCTCTTTGGTATGACTCTAAAACACGTTGTGTTGTTGTTGTGGCTTATCTCACCTGGTTGACAGTAACATCAAACCAGGTCCATGAGCCCGAACGCCTGCAAACAATATAACACTGCCTCAGGACTCGATAACCGCTAGCCTTTATTGAAACCGATGCAGGCCAAAATGTGAGCAAGAACAACTGGAGTCGCATTGCATTTTTCACACGAGAGATAAACTTTGTGGTTCCTCACATGACGTTGTACACGAGTAGATCCACTTAGAAATCTAGAGAGAGTAGTCTGATCGCGCCTGTTGACAACCCAGACTAAAATAGCTCCAAAGTGACTCTCTGCATACCATTCATGCACGGGGGCCTTTCTCCAAGAATAACAGATATTTTGCCGGCCCCCGGGGGCGATTTCTGATAAAGTAAGGCCGCCACCACAAGCAGTATCCTTATGGGTGTCCTCTCGGGTTCGATTTCTTCTTGTATACAGCAGACCATCCCGCCACCACTGAACGTAACAGTATCAACAGGATTCACGGTTTCGACTATCAGCAATTTCCTTTCTGTGCACATTCACATACTACAGAACCCACAGAAAGGTGATCTTAACATTGGCAATAAAGTGATTCAAAAGCTGGACGATGTTCCAAGTCGTGAGGTTCCCATGCCTCCACCTTCCAGATAAATTCTCAATTGAGCTTCGACTGTCACTCAGAGTCCAAATGTCAGTGCAACCACTCTTAGTTATGCAAAATCTCAAAGCCTCCTCAATAGCTATTAGTTCTGCAAGGAACATTGTGCAGTATTCTGGGTTTCTTACACAGATCCCAATGCCCGATGCAACTCTAAAACACAGTATCGGTACGTAAAAAATTCGGATCATTATGATGCTGTGCATATGAAAACAAAATTGTGAAATCTGTTCCAAAATAGCTCTTTTGTGGCATAAAAGCAAAAGAACGCTAAAAGTCAGAAGCAAGCTTCAGAAATGACAAAAAGTTAATGTTTTCGTTCTACATTATTGAGAATCATTTTAGAAGTGAAATGAGCCTCTTTGCAAAAATCTCTTTAACTTCTAACCTAAAAAGGATTGTCAGTCAAATTCCTAATCTAAAAATTTATGTTAGGGAACGGGGACAAAAAAATCGTGAGAAAATATATTTTCCTTTACCAAAATGTTTTAACTGCACTAATTCTATTAAATACTACATGTATGTGAATCTTAACAATTATTCCTGAACTAGATAACCAAATTCTTTAAATGATTGTAGGTGCTATTAAGTGAAAAAATAATAATTTGGTTTCAGGTATTAAGGACCGCATCGCCTTTGAGTAACATAACATAGAGCGACTGAAAGTTGATGTTAATAGTTCCAAATAAACGAATTGATACACCTTCAGTTATTCAAAAATGATATCTAATCAATATCCAACCAAGTTGGACAAATCATCTACAGGTGCTTTTGTTTATCTTCCCGATGTATAGTTGGGACTTTTTTTGAGGTATGCCTCTTGTCACCTCGAAACATAATAAAAGCCAGATGCTTTCGTTAAGGGAAGCACGGATGAAGCACTTTTTTTACTTTTCCAAAATAAAAAAATAATAATAAAAACATTACTGATGAACTACATTGAGTCAGAGAGGGAGGGGTGAAACGCAAACAACCGACAGGACTTGTTTACCTGGCTTCTAAGTCCATTATAATGTAAATGGAAATAGTAAATGCATTTACTAGTTCCATTTACTAGTTAATGCATTTACTAGTTAATGGAGAAGAAAGGTTATAAAGCAGAAGTACTAGCTATGAGTACTAAATAATTTAAAGAATTGATACATTATATCACGAACGTTTCAATATAACTGTAGTTAATTGTAACATAGTTCACTAAATATTCATGGATAACTATGCTTTGCATTATCACATTCATGTGAATCCCATGAATGGCTTAAAAAGATTTTGATCTAATTCTTAGAGAAAAGTTAATTATTGCGAACGATAATCCAAATTCAACTAAAGTTTGAGCCTGTATGTTATTAACGGCCTCATTATAATTTGGTACACCTTTACTATCTTAGCATGCTATACCATCACCAAAGTTTCAGTATGCAATAAATTATGCTTTTCATTATCACATTTATGTGAATCCCAAGAATGGCTTAAAAAGACATACAAAAATTTCATAAGGAAAAGTTAACCATCACAAGCAGCAATTTAAACTTAGCTAAAATTTGAATGTTTAAACTATTAATGATCGCATTACAATTTGGACATTTAATGCATGTTTTTATGCAACTTAATGCTATAAGAAAGATTCAATAATCTCAAACAGCTTTCTTTTTAAACGCAGAATTTCATCTAGCAGAATATCGATAATGGGTATTAAAAATTAAACTTAGTTCAACTTTTTTATATTCATTAAGTCATGTTCGGCACTATTTGTTTGGCAAAAATTATATGTCTCAAAGCTTTCACCGTATAGTCGATTTGAGTTATAATTAATTATAGCAGAAAAAAAATTGAAAATTATTGTTTAAAATGTTTTTTATCTTACAGCATATTTTATTTGCAACATTATTAATATCATAATGAAACAAAATTAACAAAAAATAAACTAAATTTAATTGGGTGCATAGTTAGTTACATAATTTTTCTTTAAAATAATAATTCATTGTTGCGTCCATTTTTTAGAACACTGATACTTAGCTTGAAGATCTCTAATAAAAGTAGAAGACAGGCTATAAAGCACTATATTAGTTAATAATTTCTTATACTATCCTAAGAAGTTTATTTCGAACTTTTAATTTCGGAAAAGAAAAGAAATAAAAATTTGAAAACTAAAAAAAAAAAATTACATTAATTTTCAGCATAACTAAATCGTTAATTTACTTCGAGTATTGAAACTATTTACTACAGAATGGTATAAAATTTAAAAATTAATTTTTAAAAGGGTACAAAAATTAATTAAAAAATGTAAAATATTTAATTAGAAATTGTTTGTAGAAAAGTGTAATTATACAACAGAAAAAGAATTACAAGATTTCTTTACATGAATTATAATACAAATATTAAATATTAAAAGCCTTAAAAAATAACTAAAATAAAAGCTTTATAAAAAGATTTTTTATTTACCATTTTGAGGCGAATAACTTATATAATTGATTACATTGCAATAAAAAAGAATTCAAACTAACTGAAGAATATTACAAGGCGTAAAAAATTAACTGCCTGTATAAAAATCATAGGATTAGTCTAAGAAGTCACTTCCTTGAATTTAAAAATTTGGACTTCTGGTTTTTATTATTCATTTTGTTAGGTAGAGTAAATGTGCTTAAATTTTAGAAATTATTTCAAAAGTTAAGACGTTTCCACGACATTACTATTATGGCAAACTCAGCATTACTATTTGATAATCCATTTGATTCTTTTTCCTTGCAAAAATTTGTATCTGGGTGAATAAACAGCATTATTTAATTATTCGAGTTCGTTGGAAATTCAATCCTTTCCTCTAAATCTTTGCCATTCCTATAAGTCATTGTTTAAATATCATTTATAATTCAAATTTGTTTTGGTAAATTCTAAGTCAAAACTGAAAACTGTTTCTATTTCTGAATTCTATTTTATCAGTTAATTCAGCGCCTTTTTACTTTGCATGACAATGCATACAATTTCAATTAACAAAGCGAGACAATTTATTCCATTTCTTTGAAAAGATGTGAAAACGTCAGGTGTGAATTGTAATATTTGTTTTGATATTCATTGTATGATTATTGTTTTCAAAGTGCTATAAACTGTTTTCATAATGCTTATTTTCCTATTTAGTATCTTTTTCAATGCATATTAATGAACTATTAGTTTACACTCTCCTTATAAATATATATGTGTGTGTGTGTGCGTGTTTTCAAATTTTCAATCATTAAGAAAATACTTTTTATTCATCTACTCAAGTTCAAACACCTTTTTAAACTTATAGATGAAACTTGATATTAATAAAGTATTTTTAAATATTAATCCATTAATTAAATTTTATTAATTTTTATGGCTTTAAATAGAGTTTTAGCAATTTATGATGAAAATTGAAATCAACAGGCAGCAACTCAAGCGGCAAAATGCAAAGATTACAGTATTTTTCACGTGAATGCGAGCTCAATCCTTGCGAAAATCAATAATTTTTTGATAATAACTTTTTTGATAATTATTTCTAAAAAGTAACTAAAATAAAGATTTCTTTGTTGACCTAAGTAGAATTTTTTTTATTATTTGTTTATTGCTTGTATAAAAATTTCAAAAAAACATAACGCTATTGTTGTTATTTGTTGTTTTATTATGACTAATGTATTAAAATCATTTTGTATTTAAAACAAATTTTTCGTGTCATTTTTTGATCTGTAATTAGTCTTTTTCTATTGTTATAGTTTTAAATGCTGTTGCTTTTAATTCGAATTGAATGATACATGAATACACATAATGGTAGAATTATATTAATTTTTTCAAAGATTGAATTAGTCAATACTACTGTAAAATGAATCCTTAACTAGCTCGAGGGAAAATGTTTCACAAATAAAAGTTAATGAAATAATAGTGCCTTGTTATTGAAAAAAAGCTCCTTCTAAATTACAATTTTTTATGAAAATTAGTATTTTTCAATGAATAACAATATTTTTAAGCTGTACTTTTAAAACTAGTTGCTGTATCAGCGACTCCACCTGCGTTTGTTTGTTCTTTTTCTTTCTTGGGTTTTCTCTTTCTTATAACTTTTATAACTTTAAGCAAGAAATTCTAATATATTTTATATATGCATAAGAATTTCTTGTAGCACAACATATATATATATATATATATATATATAAATATATATATATATATATCGGAAAATCGCGATTTTAAGCACACACACAATTTTTTTTAACTAGGTATCAGAACATTGAATTTTCGCGTCGGTGGTGAGAATTACAGTTTAGTGGTCAAAACAGAATAAATTGCACATGTGTTGCGGAATCAAGTATAATCAATCTTTTTGCTTTATTTTTACTTGTATATTTATATTTCATATTTTTTCGCTTTTTAAGTTTATCTTTGTATGTGACTTTTCTTGAAAAAATGGGATTTTACAAGATTTTTTTTTAATAACTAACTATTAGAATACATTGAATCTATTTGTTTTCATGCTCAGAGCTAAGTTTGGTTTTCCATATTGCATGTATATATAGAGAGAGATTATAATGAGAGAAAATATTGTACAAGAATTAAATTCATATCAGTGAGCATTTTAGATCTAAGAATGATGTAAAAATAAATTTTAAGCGATGTGTCTCAAAGTTACATCGGAAAAACATAAAATCATTCTATCTCCTTTACGTCACGTATAAAGGACCGTAAAAGATTTTAATAGCATGTTTAATCCTTAAGATTCAAAGGTATATGCGTGTCAATTTCTTTTTATTCTGTGTAAAAGAGTGGGGGATCAAATAAGGCTCAAACAAATAAAAATATAAACAGACATTCAATTTATGTATAGAGAATGTATAAATCTGAATAGTATCTCTAACATAATATTATAAGAGTATCTGTAATATTTTCAATTTGAAAAGTATTTTTCTTTTAGCATTGCATATTTCAATGATTTTAATTTGAAAAATATAAGTCAACAGATCAACTTAATAAGGATTTTGAAATTTTGTTGCATTTGTAATTCTTTTACTTTTTGCTAACTTTAGATAAGACTAAGATAAAAACTGTCAGGAAAGTTTCTTGAGGGGGAAAATAAAATTATCTGCCTGCATTTTACAATACAGTGAATAAAATTTCGCAAACGGATGTATTTTTTGCATTGACCTGATTCTGTCACATTTCAAGTTTTTCTTTCTTTTTTTTATTTCAATTTTTCGTGTGGAACCATTTTGGCGGCTGAAGATTCAGTTTTTAATCGAGCGCTCCTTGGCAAAGTTATCTATTTCTGCCGGTTTTTAGAGGTTAGAAAGTTCGATAAAATTCATTTCGTAAGAAATGTAAATATGCAGATTTTTGGTTTCTTTTTGCAAGCTTTTTATTATATTTATTTTATTTTACTTTTTTAAATTCCTGGTACGATAGAATCCTACAATTTGGTATATTTGAGTATTTTTAGTATCATTACTAAATTTTAAGACTCTAAAAACTTAAATATAAGTCCATTAATTTTGATTAAACTTTGATTCCATTCAAATGATGGATGCTATTTGGTTGTGAATTCGACCAAAAGCTGATTTTAAGTACCCATAACAAATTCTAAAACAAAGATTGAAAAATAAGCAATAAATGTTTTCAATTTTCACCATTTTCCAATGAAAATGGTGTATGATTTAACTTTACGTAATTAACTAAATGTAATATGTACCATACAAGTGACATTTAACTATACAATATTCATTTTATTATTAGCTTGAGCTATATGTTACTTTTTTCGAATATACATGTAGATCTTAAATTTAATTTTGCCTTAGAAAATAAAATCTAAGTTCATGCTATCATATAATGAAAACAATCATATTTTTTTTTTTTTTTACTTTAAGATGAGTAGGTATAAATGAGTTGAAAAAATGTGAAAATATTTTTATATAAACATCGACTTTTTGACCTTTTACAAAAAAAAATCTTATATAGGTAATAAATTAGGTACTGAGGACAAATAGCACATATTACTGAGTTCAATCTAAAAGAAAATTTTATAATTTATTGAGTGACTAATATTGACATTTTATTAAACGAACATAATAGTGTAATTCCTTTTCTTTGATTTTTTTTTTATATTCGATGAACACATAATCAACTAAGTGCTAAAACCTCGGAGCCCTCAATAAGCGCCATAAATACCAAACTATTATAGAGCTTGGAATTCAAGAAGTTATTTTCTTCAATTCTTAATTCTATAATAGTTTAAGTTATCCTCGAAAACTACAAAATTAGGCACGTCCCAGATAGACAGTTGGAAAATCCTTGATGAAATGAACTTGTATCTAATCAGTTCCCAAATAGACAATTCTAAAAGCCTTAATCAGACGAACTTGCATCTAATCGATTCTAAATGTAAAAACTTTTACATTTCCGGGATAAAGAAAGAAAACTCTTATCATAAAAAAGATTTTCTTATTAAACTATCATTAAAATGATTAATATAAATGGCTTTCATTTTCAGTGGTTATATATTATTTTGTTATTCATTATTAATAAAGAATTAATATTTTAAATGAAGCTGATTTGTTTCGATGTTTATACGTGTATGCTCGCCTGCATACAGCTCATTTAGAAAATACTTGTTTTATTTGTTGTTAATTAACTAATCCGGATTCTATACATATGATTCCGATATTTTTTATTAAAATTCTGTTAAATCTTATTTAAAGTTTCATTAATCCCTTTTTTCAACCCATTTGGAAACACTTTACAGTTTTATTCCTTGCGTTTATCCTAATTCCAAGTAAATAGGGTATGAAATTTTATTAAACTTGAGAAAATATTCTATTTTTTTTTTAATTTATGCTTCCATAGCAAAGATTGCATCTCATTTAAAATATAAAAAAATGAGAAACTAAAATATGCAAAAAGTTCAAATAACAGCGCAGCGAAGAAATTCTTGACAGTTTTGGGCGCATTTTCCCAAAAGAAAAACAACTTGCTGCTTCTTACATATTATGACTCCTTAAAAAAAGGAGCTCTTCTTCTTTGAGAAATAAATTTAAAGACCTTCCAAATAAAAAGTAAACCTGCCTATTAAAAAGTAAACTTTCTAATAAAAGGCTCACATATGTCATAAAATTTCTTATCTGAAACTGTTACATATGATTTATATAAACGAAATATAAATCTCAATTGATTATTCATTATTCAATAATATGTCACAACAAATATTTTATCTAACAACTTCCTTTATAGTTACTTGAGTTCATTGAATTAGGAAAAAAAAAAGAAATTGCGTTAATTTCGTTGGAGAAGCTTGGCTCTACATTTCTTTACAGAAGATTTAGAAAAGACATTTTTTCATTTGCATGGCCATCTCACTCCCCTCTTTTAAATCAATAAGATTCTTTCCTGTGAGATTATGCAAATTTCCGTGATCTACTTGGGTGAAACCCTGATCTCAGGGATCTTATATGACTTATTGATAATGCTAAATATTGCTCTAATAGGGACAAATCATTCATTTTATGACGATATATATTTTAGGCAATCAATTGTCGTTGAGGTGGTAATCACATTGAAAAACTTTATGTCCTGACCCAGGAGCTTTTATTGAAGTGTACAAAAATATTATTTCTATAAACTCAATGGGACATATCATTTATTGCATTAAACCGACTCTAAAAATATAAATTCCTAATTTTTGCTTTCAGGACACTTGAAAAGGTCTATTCTCTTTTACGATTACAGCTATAGTTTTATGTTATTTCAGTTTTATTACTACAAAATTAAATGCTAAATACTGTAAATGTCTTTTCATATCTTTACTTAAATCAATGGTCTGAAGATTACATACTAAATTTTATTTATTTGTCATAAAGTGTATATGCATGCGAAAAGGCAGACTAAGGGATGGTCAATACTTTGACCCATTTAGTTCACAATTTAATTATAATATATATTTCAAATACTAAAACTATGTTCTAAATTTGATTAACCCGAGTGGTTTGAATTATCTTTCTTAGATATATATCAAAGAATAGACCAACAGACAGTCAATACCCGATTAGATTCAAAATTTGATATAAAGCTATTCTGTAAATTATAAACCTGTATACCAAATTTTGTCTAGCTCATAAAAATTTATTATTATCATGGATAACTGAAAGAATATTCCTCTAATATAAAATTTTATACTGAATACAAAATTTTATGTCAACAAATTTGGTTTAAATACCATATACAAGATTCTATTCTTCAGCTGAAAACATTTTAAATTATTTCGTTCGTCGACAAGTCTCAGATTCAGGGGAGTCAGCAACAAGGAGATCTGTCAAAGCCTCGAGCTCGAATTTTTTCACAATTGTAATCTATTTTTTATACACTTTATAAGCGAAAGAAGAACAAAAATGTCCTAAAACTTTTCATAAGACATTTCTTTAAGCATTTATCAAGGATAAAAGTATTTGAAATCGAACGATTAAAAGTTTTTAAACCTAATTATCAAAACGAACTTCTTTTAACCTTAGTTTAAAGCTGGCTTCGTCAAAACAGATAAAACAGGCTGAAAGTGAGGTTTATTCGTTCGGTTGCAGGGGTTTCATCTCTTGTTACATTTGGGTCGTAGTGTATTGTGTCTTTTGTTTCAGATGATTCCGTTTTCTATCTTTGTACGGGTACAGGAAAGAAGGGTTGCTGGTATGGCTTCAGGATCCATACAAGCCTACAGAAGAGAACTTACCAAGAATTGTCGGGTTATCAATCGGTATTGCAGAAATAGCAAAATCAGCAACATGCATTGTATTATATTGGAAGCATGAAGGGGTGAGATAGCTCAAAATTTAGGCTTGCTTTTCATACTTTTCATTCCAGAAAGTTTTTTTTTAAACTTTTTTCAGAAATTTTTTTTTTTTAACATTTTTTCTCCCCTTCCCAATTTTTATAAAATTGGTAGATTTTATGAATCAGAATATTTTGAGATCTCTTTCTGGAGATAAGTTATGATTTTAGAAGAAAACGTAATTGAATATATTTACATGGTACATACAAATCAGACTTAACATAGGGAGGGTGCGAGTTGAAAAATTAAGTTTGAGTTGAGATTTTAAATAGTGATAGTATGCTTTCAGTATAATCATTTATTAAACTATTAACAGCAAGTCAATTTCGTGAAAATAACCTTCAAATTATATAGTTTATGTATCGATAAATTATCTCTTGGTATATAAACTATACCAAAAACTATGCTTTTTTGTTTTAATTTATTTTTTCCAAAAAAATTTAAGTTAATCTAAATATTTACAAATAGTTCTAATTAATATATTACTTAATATTAAGCATAAGCACTTGGATTCCAGAAAGTCTCAGCCAGCTGCATTATGTTAAATTTAGTGGAGGATAATATGCGACATTCCAATCACAGCAAAGTCTATAGGAAATTGATACATTTATTCAGAATTTCCAAGACAAGGATGGCTAAACAGTGGCATGCTTGCCCTTGATGGCACGGGACACAATATTTTGAGAACTCCTCCAATTAAAATTATTTGCATTTTAGTTCAAAAAAACAAAGTTCACTATGAAATATTACGAACAAATGCTAGTATTCCCATTCCATTTCATAAAGGCAGGCTAAAACAATGGGATTTCATTTGATAAACTGAATTAGTGCCAATTCGATCAGTTGGAAATTACAGAGTTTGAAATGCAGCTGATGGATTTCCAGCCTTGTTCAATACAGTCCTACTAATGTTACTTTAATTTGAATTACGCATATAACTAAAACCTTTACTATTGTGCAGTACAAGTTGTAGCATTTAGATTTTTTTTTCAATAATCACCAGTCAAAATTATCTGACGGCATGTTTATATCACATTAAGCATTTCATTGGGAAAAATGGCATGCTGATACATAAAGGTTCACCATCCCAACTCTAGGAGAGGAGTAGTTGGACAAAACATTACAAAACATAATTGGGATATCATGTTGGTTAAAAAAATTTTCATACAGGTTTCTTTTGATGAGTTTTTATGACAATTCTTCGTTTAGAATGTTTTTTTTATTGTACATGTCATCTAAATGATGAAATAAATTATTATGCTCACAAAAAAAACTTAATGCTATCTATCTTTCGCACGAATTTGAACGATCGTTAAATTTTGGGACCATCTACCACAGTATTCAATAGATAACACCTGCTTTCTGCTATTTACTTCCGATTATTAAAAAAGTTTGCTTGTGCATTTAATAAATTATTAGTTGCTCTTTTTAAAAATATTTAATATAAGTATAATTTTAATATGTTTTTTTTTTAAATTTAATATAGATAATTCATCAATTTTAAAATCCAAAAATTAAAAAAGAAACTTTACTCATTTTAGTATGCCAATAGTAATTTAAATTATTTATCCCCTTTAAAGCTATATTTTTAATTGTTTTGGCGTTAAAAATTAATTCTCATTATAGTTCAAATATTATTGAATGAACATATTTTTATGTGTAAGGAATGGGAAAGATAAATTAAAAGTATTTGCAAACTCATAATTTGTACGAATTTTAAAAAATAATTTTATTAAACATATCCAGAATTAATTTAAATTTTAAAAAACTGTATTCATATTTATTATTATTATTATTATACTGTTTAAAAGTTGAATTATAATTCAAGTACTAGAAGCAAAAATATTTCTTGAATAAAAGATGAATAATATATTAGTTAAAAACCACTTCCAAATCGTTAATTTAACTCAAATAATTTTTCAAAAATTTAAATAAAAAAATAACAAGTCTGGTATTGAACTTTGATTTCACAAATACAATGATCATTCTTAGACAGCCATGCTAATCAGCTGTTTAATAAATTTGACCATTTTCTGGTATGAAAGTTATGAAAAAGATTCGAAAGTTATTTTCACGGATTTCGCTGGCTATTACTCTTTTATACTTATATGAATGATCAATCTAACAGCATACTACTTTTGTATAAAATATAATTCCATATTCAATTTTTCAACCCATATCTATATAATTCTACAGTCAAGAGCTCTTTTTTAATAAGGAATAAAGTAAGTTAAAAGTGAAACTACATTATCATCTAAAACAATTTGATGATATGGATATTTATATTTTTCCTGTGATTATGGCATCAATAGCCATGTGTGTAATGCACAAAACAATTGTAAGGTTTCAAAAATAAATGTGTTAGCAAAAAAAAAAAAAAACACTTTCTACCTCACTTTTGATTTTAAAATATTTTGTTGAAAGAATCATGAATATTAAGTTATGCATAAAATATTCCACCTAAATTAAGCACAGATAATATTCCCGAAAACAAGATGGTAGTCAATGATGGTTGGTTATTAATATACTGAACTCATGATTCATACGATAGAAGAGTTTCCTGGGAATCACATACAAACTGAAATCAAATTCATAACTGATTCATAATTCATAAGCTAAACTGATGTCGAAGAAGTTTTATAGAAATTGAATAAGAATTTATATTACACTTTCAAATTCGCTTCGAAACAAATTTTTGAATCATTGAATATTAGAAGAAAATACAATATGAAATAGTTCTATGGCCTCAATATATTTGCCATCCACATATATACCTCATTTCTCACATTCATATATAGTCGTGGAAAAAAATAAATTCAAAATTATCCATCATATCACAACATTATTACTAAGATTTAATTTTCTAATTATATTTCGCAATATCAAAATTCCTTAAATTTTAACTCTAAGCAATTTTATTTTAATGAACAGGAGTCAAAGTTTAAAACAATTTCGAGAAATAAAAGAGATAAAAATATTGGAACTCAATGAAGAATTTACAAAATTATATCTTAATGCTATAAACCTTTAAAATTGATGAAAAAGCTGATTGGCATTTATTCAAGGAGTTGCCTTGTAAGAAGAAATAAAGTATTTTTATAATATTTTATTCAAAGAGATTTTTTTTAAATAGATTTAATCTATAAATTCTCCTTTTTAAACTTTGTGAGCAGTTTTCATTTTTATTCAAGTAATCCCATTGTAGAAGTTTTTATGTTATTTTTTATTTTGTGATCAAACTCAGATCATGATTGTTTGTTCTTCTTGATATCTTTGTTACTCTCCATTCAATTACTTTCTCTTTCTGCAAAAGCTTGTATATTTTCTTTTGAAATGTTATAAAGTATTTAGAAACTTTTCAATTTTTTTATATCTAATGACTTTTGTCTTTAGCTTTCTCCTAATGTAAAAAGTTAATGCACATTTCATTTATTATATGGATTTTTCAATTCTATTATAAATTCACACTATCCCTGTATTATATATTTATATATCTTTTTCAAATTTTCAGTTGTTAATAAAATACTTTTTATTCATCAACACAAGTTTAAATACTCTTTTTTAACTTGTAATGGATGACACTTGATGTTAATACAATTTTTTTTCAAATATTCATTTATTAATTAAATATAATTACTTTAAATAGAGTAGCAAAATTCCTCTCTATGTCGTCAAATGGTCTTCAAGCTAAAAATTTTAATAATATAAAAGTAATATATAAAATTTGTAATGAATGGCAATTGATATTAATACAATTTTTTCAAATATTAATTAGTTAATTAATTAAATTATTTTTTGTTAATAATTTTTTAATAATTATTTAATAAAAAGTAACTAAAATAAAAAAAAATATTGTTGACCTAAGTAGAAATTAAGTTTGAAAATATTATATTACTTTTTAATGTTCCAAAACTAATACGTAATGTAAAATGTAATGTTTTTTAAATTCTTTTTTTTTTTCTTCCTATATGCGTTTTCTCTAGAGGTTTCTTTATTGTTTACAAGGGCCCAATGTCAACAAATGTTGTTTGCTCCCCCGTGCTAGGCCGAGTTGTTCCTCGACGGCCCCATCAAGTTCCCCGCCAGGTCTCTGGCTGGGGAATCGCACAAAATGCATTATCTTACGAATTTAAAATATGCTTTTTACCCAGATGAATACAAATTGAAACTCATAGTGACGAGCATTTTCGCTTTTTCTTTCAAATACTATTTAATACATCACAGTTGCAAAATCAACAATTGCGAACATTCGATATTATTGATTCTATATTTATTTACTAAAATCGAAATTCTAGCAGTTTTATTTTCTTATACTTTTAAACCTAAATGAAGTTGAAATGCCACTGCAGATAGTGAATATTCTATAAAACTAGATGTTATTAATCGTTAGAAATTGCAGAAAAATGTGTAATAAAACTGAGCTAATAATAAAGATGAATATCATATGCGTGTTTGCGTGGTTGCGTAGTTTGGTACTCTACAGGATAAACTATTTGACCTAGAACATTCAAACTTGATAAGTATATGGAGAAGAGCGGAAATGTATACAACTTAAGGTGATTTTGGGAGGAGGGATTTCAATCAAAATTTTAATTAATTAAATATCAAACGAAAATTTGGAGAGTTACCGCAATAACTTCCTAAACTATTACAGTAAAAAAATTCGCAGTATTTTAAAATTATAAAAATTATATTTTCTGCAGTAAATTTTTTTCATATAATATTTTCTATTTTTAATTATTTTTTAATGTTTAGAACGAGTTTTACTATAATATATTTAGAGTGAAATTTACTTACAGTATTGTTGCTATGAATATTT
The DNA here is from genome assembly GCA_026543055.1 of Argiope trifasciata. Classification (NCBI taxonomy): domain Eukaryota; kingdom Metazoa; phylum Arthropoda; class Arachnida; order Araneae; family Araneidae; genus Argiope; species Argiope trifasciata. The sequence continues at coordinate 198,327 of JAPMOQ010054413.1, forward strand.
AAGCCTGCTTTTTTTCAGTTACTGTGATCAGGACATAAAGTTTATTTTTCTGTGTTGAATAGGTTCCAGAATGCGATATGCTTTTAATAAATTCATGAATATTTTGCTGCAGAAACAAGAAAAATTGTTAGCTACCAATGATCTTGGCAAACCAACTGGTTGCAAAGGAAGCTGATTTGAAATAATAAAATTTAGAAAAAACAGAGTGGTTCCGAAAAATGTCAGAAACAAGGAAACAAAACAACTGTCAGAGACAGCTTTAATTGTCTCAATGAGGACACAGATTCAATTCCCCCCCCCCTCAATTTTCTTTCCCTCCTTCATGTTTTCTGAACCAGAATTCCAAAGGGCAAGTTTACCCTGATTGGATGTTTTGTAACAAACAGGTCTGCTACAAGTTGACCTGAAAAGATGCCCCAATGATATTAATTCTTATAGATTGAGTGTGTGAAGTTCCTTACCTTTTTGTCAACTTTTGTTGTCATTTGTAAGTTGCAACTATGTCTGAACCTTGGTAAGTGGATTTTTTTTTTTTAATTTTTTGGATGCAGTTGACTTTTATTATTTTTGAATTTTGTTATACTTGATATGGATTTGATTTTGATATGTTTGATATGCATTTCATGAGATAAGGTATTCTTATTGAAAGTGGCGGCATTTTCTTTGATTTCTTACTCTTATTGATGTTTTCAATCATTTTTTCCTGTTTTAGCTAATTTTAACATTTTTTTTAATTTAATTTTATTGTTAGTTTTTAATATAAAAATTAAATCTGTGAAGAGCACTAAATGTCGCATTAATTTCAAATTATTAATATTCACAGTTTTTATCTTATCTGTATCTTATTCAATCCTCTTACAATCTATATCTTATTTTACACTGGCTATATTTGTCTGAAGAAATGAATATTCGTATTAAGAAATTCATTTCAAAGCTGTTTATTGTTAGCAAAGAAAGAACCTGAGGCATTCAAAAATATTTTCATTATCGATTCTTAAAATACAAATAGAATTTTCTTCTTATTTATATTTTTCATTTATTTATTTTGTCACTATTCAGAAATTTAGAAATAACTAAACATATATAATATTACAAGAAATTTAGATATTCATTTTGATAAGCGAATAATAAAATAAGTGATTGTGTGCTTGTGTATTTCAGTATACTGCTTGGAAGACTTTGGAATAACAGCCGACAAAATTGACACAAATATGTTTTGAAGATGTAAACATAAAGAAGATATAATTCTTTTTTAATTCAAATAAAAATAAGTTAATTAAAGTTTTAATGAAATTTTGACGTATCTTCTTTATAATTTATTCCAGAGGAATAAATTATCATGGAATAAATTTCAAAAATTATTACAGAACAACGACAAAATTTGCTCCATTCTAAAATTAAGAAAAAAAAAGTGTTTTTGTAATGATATAAATTTGATAGCTGTACAGGTTTTCTTTACTTCAATAAATTTTCAAAAATATTTTACAGTAATACTTTTTATTCTGACAGTACAAATCAAATTGCTTCCTTGTTGTAACAAATGTTACATACTGAGTTTTCTTTTCATTTTTAATGACAAGTATATGGTGATTCGAAATATTTTTTAAGATATTCCGTAAATATCTCTTTAAGTTTATTTTTAATAAAATTTTAAATTCTTTTAAATTTTGGATTAAACATAATAAATATTTAATTTTAGAAGTAAGTAATGAGGGAACTTTTGTAATATCTTACCATTTGCTACAGCTATTTCTTGCGATATAATTCGATATGTAAAAATGGATTATTATCGTGTGTGAACATGATCCTGTTTTCGTCAGGAAGTTTTGAATAATTTAAGGCAACAAATAATTGAATTTCGAAATCGCGTAGGTAATGAATAAAGCTTAAATGCCAATATTCATCAACATTTTTTCATCGCATATCTTTTTTTATTTGCTTTTACCAGTACTGCATTATTATTATGTATGCTTTTTTGAAAACAGATGCGTTTTTAAAAGGTTGACTTGCTTTTACCAATCTTGCTTTATTGTTATGTGTACTTTTTTGACAGCAGGCGCGTTTTTAAAAGATCGAGGTAGAACTATGTTATTAGTAGCTGTTATTTTCGTGGAGCGTAATTTTTTTGAACAAATTAAATAATTTAATTTTTTATATGTTCAAAAAAAACTTCACTCCCGCTTAACAGTTTTGATAAAAGTGTTTTATCTTTCTCCCAGTTGGGAAATATCACTTTATTTATTCTTATGTGAGAAACATTGAAGAATTTGTTCTAAGATTAATTCAATATGAAAATGTTTCTATGGTCTCGGAAATTTGAAAATAGCAGACTGTGTACAAAAATATGGCTTTCATAAAAATTCAATGTAAATTAATAAGTTTAATAATTTTTGGTAAATAGCTTATCATTTGGAAATAGCATATGCATACACACACACACACACATAGAGAGAGAGAGAGAGAGAGAGATGAAGGGGGACAAAGACAGGTAGAGAAGTCCTGTGATTGGTTCAAACTGGTTAATGACAAATTGATTAAGACAAATAATGACTTTAATAATGTTTCTCACATGATAACTTGAAATTTGCGATTGTAAATTTCATTTTTACTTTTTATTTTAACTTGACGTTGTTATATACATATTTGCAGTTGTAATATATTCTTCAAACAAGACATAAAACTAGCTTTTTCAAGCATTTTGAACTCAGTCTCAGATTAATATTTATTTAAATTCGAAAAACCGGTATTATAAATTTCGTCATTTCTCTCTTTAACGTATTTGGATACTAACTTCGAGGCTAGTTTTGGAGAGCCACATCAACAAGATTAATCACCAAAATTGGAATTTCCATATTTTGGATACTATTCATGGCAATTCGGTTGTTTTAATATTTCTTTCTGCATTTCAGTTTCTTGCTTATCCATTCATAGAAAAAAACGAAGTCTCCTGAAAGCACTAGTTTATTTGAACCACAAACATTAGAGAACAAATAGCGGAGATATTTATACCATTTCGTAAAATATTTATTGAGGAAAATTTTAGTATTTTAAAATCATTTCAAAATAAAAAAAGGGAGTTTTATAATCGCGATTTTAACTATCCCGCGCATGCCTGAAAACCACAAACTGCGCACGTGCAAATAGAAAAAGCTGTGGTTTGCATATGTCATATGTTTTTTTGTTTACGACTGATTTTAAACAGTGGTTAAAATCTCATTATGCCCAAAAGAAGGAAATACATCCTTGGCTAGAACACATTAAAGGAAAAAAAGTTCTGTTCTCTAATAAATTGTTTTGTTGCTATTTTGATAATTTCTAAATATATTTTATGTTTGATTGATGTTATGTAACATGCCCATGACATATCATGTGAAGGTTAGACTAGAGTATAAAGCTAATTTTTCTTCTTGGATGTTATACCACGGGGAATGCCGTACGGGTACTACTAGAAATCTGAAATACAGTTCAACATAATTTTATTTTTATTTGATACTAGCCGCCTTTGGCGACCAGCTGGTTCGCCATGAGTAATGCGTTCTAAAATTTTCAATTAAATCACATATTCATTAGCCAAAATTTAAGAAATAATTAAGGTTAAGAGATTCAGTTATTAGTAGTTAAAGAGTCGGTAACTTTATTCGGAAAAACTTTTTGAGTTTAATGCTCTAATAATTTATCTATAATGCTTCCAAAATATTAAAAATGTTTTTTTCGGTGATATTGCCAAAATGTTAAATATGTTTTTTAAAGAAAGCGAAAAAGGCAAAAAATTATTGAATTAATGATAGAGATATTGCAAATGATTATAGATATATGCCATTAAGTCGGGATTTCAATGCTTATCCTGTCTAAATTCAATCAGGTTTACTGTAAATAAAGATAATTTGTGGAATTAATGATATGAATATTGCAAACAATCTTAGAATCCTTTGTCTTGTATTTATTTTTTTAGAAGATATCACATTTTATATTTATGTTATTTTATCCAGTCACGTGTTGAAAGCTGTATTTCTTTAGATTTGATTTGCGATGATAATTGTGGTTTTTTTATTTGAACTTCCGGCATTGTTTTATTTTATTTTATCCAGTCACGTGCTAAAAAACATAGTTAAATATTTCTTTAAAAATTCGTTAAAAATAGAAGCTTGAGTTATACATTAAAACACTGATACCATTAGAAAGCCAATTTTTTTTATCTTTAAATTGATATTAAAATCATGTTTGTCCGATAATAATTTCGGAAGTTATAGCGGAAAAATGTCGAAATTTCGCTTAAATTTCAATTAATTCAAATTCTAATTAAAAATTCAAAAAAAGCGCTCCGAGGTGCACATTCCCGACCTCCAAGGTATACATGTACCAAATTTGGTAACTGTAGGTCCAACGGTCTGACCTGTAGAGCGCCAACACACACACACGCACACACACACACATATTGAGCTTTATTATAAGTATAGATATGAAGTCTGATTATCTTAATTGGGTTGCTAATCTACTTCATAAATTTTATAAGCAGGTTAGTTTCGCCTTTTTTATGGGACACCATATCTTCTGTTTAAAGGCGGCAGTGACTTCTTGACTCAATTTTCTACATATTTGGTGTTTAGATTAGTACTATAAAGTTTTTATCAACTTTCAGAAGCAATATTGAATCTACTCCTCTAAAAATATGAATTTACCATCAAAAGGTTATGAGATTCAAAGAAGCAAAAGACGTGGTAAAAAGCAAATAAGTAGAAAGATGGATATGAAAATACCTGCTGGTATGTAAAATAATCCAAAACCCAAGCTTCACCCGAAGGCTTAGTACATTTCGTAGGTTGGTGAAGAGAAAAATCAAATAATGTTGGTGTTGGTCTTGTAAACATGAAAATGGGAATAAAGGAAGATGGTTTTGACGAAACGGAATTTTGTTTGACGTTCTTACTTTAAAAAAAAAAAGCCAGATATTCCTTTTTCTGTAAAAAAATCCCCATTTCTTGATTCTAACTGCAGTCAGGTAAAATACTTCTGAACGAAAGATTGTCTTGCTGCATCTAAAGTAAAAAGGGTTAGTTTTCAGTTATGATTGGTAAAAATAAATTTTTATTGCAAAAACCAAACTCACAATTACTCTAAATCCCATCAGAAATAAAAAAATACTACAATGAATAAAAAATTCAAATATAGGACAAGAAGAAGGTGTGCAATATTCTATATTAAAATATGTTCTATGTTAATTTGATTTTTTTTGCCTATATTCCTTCTTTAATATATGTATGAATGCATAGTATTGTGGTGATATCGTAACCAACCAATAACAGTCCCTGGACATCGGTGATCCCTTTTGTTTAGTGGATATGTTACACGACTGCTAATCGTAAGGTCGCGAATTCGATCCTTGGCGGAATTCAATCTCCACATTGGTGCGATTCCACAATATAAACGGCCACATTGGAATCATGTCCGGTTTGCCGGCTAAAAAAAATGAATATGTAGATAGATATTAAAATTGCAAGATTTTATAATACAATATTTTAATATTTTTAGAACATAAATATCATTTCAACGATTAATTTAATTAAGTATTTTAGTTTTCAGCCACCGTTACATGTAATGTGAATTTAGAAAAATAGTGATTTTAAGCTTCCATAATATTCATAATAATTGTAAATTAAATATTGTTACAAACCTGTAATGCTGCTTCCCAGCAATGTTTGTTCAATTACAGGTAAAACAATTTTACAATCATCTGTATTGTATGCCGATCTGGTGCCAAGACAGTAATCATACAGCTTGGCATAAAACGTGGCGACCATTTGAGGACTTCGGTGACAAAATAGATAATGCTGGAAACTTTGAGAATTTTAACGATCCATCCATTAGAAACTGAGATATGGCTGAATGGCCTAAAAGGCTCTCGGTCCACCTCCCGGGAACTATAAAAGGAAGGCAGTCTCAGGCTGCATTGAATTGTATCCATGATTATAAGCGGAAAAGTAGACAAGTACCGAGTTTTCGAGAGGATATCAAACGTCCTGTGGAGTCCAAGCTTTTGCTGAACTGAGGTTTGTGCCGAGTACTGTTATCTATTGTGGAAGTAGTATATATATATATATATATATATATATATATATACACAGTAAACTCTCGCTACAACGATACCCGATATAACAATAACTCCCTCTACTACAATAATGTTTTGTGGTCCCGGTGATTTTGCATATAAACTAATGTTAATCTCCCCTCAATATTGCGATATTCTCTAGAACAATAAACCTCTGTAAAACGATTTTTTCAATCTAAATTTCAGTATTATTTTCTCCCTTTATAATAATATTTTGATTTTCAAATGTTTTTTTTTTTCGTTTTCTTTTGTTATTTTTTCCGTCTATTAAAACTCATTTTGGATATTGTGGAAGTTGATGGGAAGTAACAGAAAAAACCATTCGGAATTGCTGGAAAAAGGCTGGTCTTTGTTTTATGGAAGATAAGAAATCTGACAATGATGAAAATTCCATAGACAATGATCTCTCAGATAATCAAGAATGTGTTTTGCACATCAAAAAAATCCGTATCCCAACTTGAAGAAACAAGCGGTAAAAAGTTTGGAATTAGTATAGAAGACTTTAACAGCAGATGATGATCTTATGGTTTTCGCAGGAATTACTGATGAAGATATTCTCTCTGAAATTACTGATGAGATAGGAAACAATGATGAAGATGATATTGATGATGATGATAATACAGGTCCATCGCAGTCCTTATTGTCATCCCAGGAAGCTCTTCAATCTGTGAATTCTCTACGGACATTTTTTTCAAGCCTTCCGTCGACAAATGAAGAACATTTTCGTGCACTAGACTCAATGCATACAGTATTGGTGAACTTAACAGTTAAAAAAATGAATAAACAAACAAAAATATTGGATTATTTTCAATAAAAAGTGTTTTCAGGTATGTGAATATTTCTGTGCTTATTTTCTGAATTTATCTTATTTATTTATTTTTTTAGTATTTAAACCACTATTATTAGTATTTTACAAATTAATTTCTTCTAAATATAGACTTAAAAGTAGTATGTTATGCACCTTAAACTAATAATAACAATAAAAAAAACTCTTATTAACTGCTCAAAATATGTGGGCCCTCGATATAACAATATGCCTCTCTACAACAATATATTTATTTGGTCCCTAAAATATTGTTGTAACGAGGTTTCACTGTATATATATATATATATATATATATATA
>JAPMOQ010054413.1:205956-224907 GCA_026543055.1 Argiope trifasciata
AAAAAAAGAGTTTTTCGCAAATGGATAACTACTTTCACCGCAATCCAATCTAGATTGAGCCCAGTCTCATGAGTATCTCAATGAAATCTTTTCTTCATTTACAGAAGCTATATCTTAATCTCTGATACATTCATTTCCTGTTAAAAGTTCGAAACCCATTCTATAAATAAAAGAAAAAGATAAAAGAATCAGCCAAATTCTTAATAAACTTCAGGAAATCGAATCAAAAAGTTCTTTGAAATTTGGTACCCTAAAAGGGTAAAGGTCAGGAGTATTAGTAAGAATTCCTTTAGGGCTTGTTCTTTCTAAGGAAGCTTAAATTATCGAGATTTTTTTTTTCAGAATTGTGTTAAACTGAAATAATAAAACACTTAATTAATAACCATCTTCAACAGAATTGACTTTAGAAGTTCCTGTATAAAACAATTTAAAATATTATTTTTTAAGTAATTATTACAAATCGTTTTTAACACATTCTAAATGCTGAAATATAAAATAAGAGCTGCTTATTTGTTATTTAATCAGCCGACTACAAAGAACCAGGATTTGTCCAAAGATAGAGCCCAGGATTTGTTAGTTTTAAAAACATTTAAAAAAAATTCCTAAGGAAGCGGTTCAGAAAATCAACGATTATTGATTTCAATTTAAATAAATTTAAATGAAATGAGCGAAAATGCAAAGTTACATTACCTTGAAAATACTCAAAACACATATAAGGGCATTGGGGTGGTCTTAAATTCTGGAGCTATTAGATAGTTGCCTGATTTGTAATTCGATAATCCGATTCTGTTGTTACATTCTCGATGATATCTTTTATCCACGCCTGTAGTTATGTGGATGACTAAAAGAAGTGCGGTGGGTTATGAGATAGAATACTGGTTTGGGGACAGAAGAATCACAAGAATGTTCATGAATTCATCATCAAGCTAACAAATGTACTTAGCTTAATTACTTGCCACGCACTATGAATAAGTCCAAGCAATTGAATTTGAATTTGGGGAACCTATCCCTGATTTTTATCTAGGCTGTGCTCTTAAAAACCATTATTTGAAAACTTGTGGATAGACGGAAGTCTCAGTAAATAGCTCTCTGCTAGTAAAATCATCATTGGAGTAAGAACTCCTGAACACCCTGATTTCAACCTCTGAAGAAGAAATCCAAGGTTGTTCACTATGTGCTCCAAGGTTGGTTTAGTCAACAGAAACTGCCGTATTTTCTTTTTGGTTAAATTATATAAATTAGATGAAGAAAGTTATCTAGATATATATATGGCAGAAATGTTTAACTTTTAACTCACAAATGGAGAACAAAACACTCCAGATAATCACATTTCATAAAGTCCATTTTTAAAAACATATTGTAAAATGGATGATATATTAAACTACATCTTTAATAATTGTTGAATTCTCTTTATATTATTTATGTCTTGGGAGCAATTTATTTTCAAACTTTTTTGCCACAGTGTACAAGAATCAAATAAAGTTATTCATTATTTTGAACTTTTATTTTATAATCAAGGCTAAGTTCATAATTTACCGATATGTAAATGTTTTTTTGATAATTTTATCAATTAGTTGATAATTTTTAAATTCTGCAAACGTGCAATCACTATTGATTATAATGACTACCTAATACTTATAGAAAACACTGAAGATAAGAAAAAAAAAGTTTTACAACAATCCAAAATAGCAAATTTCATTTAAAGTTTAGGACAATTTTTCTATGCATTTTATGTCCGATGATATTTAACCTCAATCCAATAAGCAATGGAGTATATGTAGTAGAGTAATATACGTAAAGTGAATTCCCATCACATCAAATTTCAATTTTTTCTCTCATTTTAATTAATTAGTTATTTATTTTTCTTTCCTGGGCAACAATCAAGTTTTGTTTTATTAACTTTTAAATTTTGCCTCATTTATTTAACAAAGTTTCCTTTTTAGAATTAGTTCCACTTTGAAGAGTTGTTTTATTTAATTAGCCTTATTAACCTTTGATAGAAAGTATTACTACAGTAATTATGATTTAGTAATTGTATTAGAACTATATAAAAAATTTAAGGCATTAACTTACATTAATAACTTTATCAAATAGCATTTTATTTTCTATTAGTTAATTTTTTTTAAAACCATTTTAAGGGAATATCTTACATGACTTAAAGAACACAGCATGATATAAGCTTAGAGCTTTCAGCCATCGTTTTTAATGGGATTTCTAAGTGGTTACTCGAAAACTATTTTCTTCCGGCCATACCTTTTTTTCTGTGCATTATAGGCAAAAGCTGAAAGCTGACACAATTTTTTTCAGAAAGTTTATACTTATAATAAAGCTCAATGTGTGTGTGTTGGAGCTCTACAGGTCAGACCGTTGGACCTACAGCTACCAAATTCGGTACATGTATACCTTGGAGGTCGGGAATGTGCACCTCGGAGCCCTTTTTTCGAAATTTTAATTAGAATTTGAATTAATTAAAATTTAAGCGAAATTTCGACGTTTTTCCGCTATAACTTCCGAAAATATTATCGCACAAACATGATTTTTACATCAATTTGAAGATTAAAAAATTAGCTTTCTAATGGTATTAGTGTTTTAATATAGAACTTAAGCTGCTATTTTTTATGAATTTTTAAAGAAATATTTTAACCATGTTTTTTTTATCACGTGACTGGATAAAATAAATCTCATGACTGGATAAAAGAAAGCAATGCTGGAAGTTCAAATAAAAAAAACTATCATCGCAAATAAATCTAAAGAAATGCAATTTTTAGCACGTGACTGGATAAAATAAAAGAAATATAAAACGTGATACTTTCTAAAAAAATAAATGCAAAGCAAAGGTTTCTGTAATCGTTTGCAATATCTAAATAATTAATTCAACAAATCTTCTTTATTTACGGTAAACTTCATTGAATTTAGACAGGATATGCATTGAAATCCCGACTTAATGGCATATTTCTATAATCGTTTGCAATATCTGTATCATTAATTCAATAATTTTTTCCATTAGAAAATGTGATAGTTTCTAAAAAAATGAATGCAAAGCCAAGATTTCTATAATCGCTTGCAACATTTAAATCTTTTATTCAATAATTTTTTTCCCTTTTTCGCTTTCTTTAAAAAATATTTAATATTTTGGCAACATCACCGAAAAAGTTTTTTAGAAAGCATTACTCATGACGAACCAGCTGGTCGCCAAAGGCGGCTAGTATAAAATATAACAATATAAGCACAAAGTAAAATATAAAATGACAGGCGCATAAGCCAATAGTGAAGTGAGAAGGCTATAAAGATCTCACTTGCCGTATCTTACGGATATAAAATACGGGTGCTTTTATTTCTATTTCTCAAAGCCAAGTAAAATAAAAGAGGAAAAATCATAATTTTTTTCCCGAATACTATGTATTTTTATTACGTCAAAAGTGACGTCATATTACGAAGTGAAATGAATAAGGGATGTTGCGCTATTAGTTTCATGCATGATTGTATTGACATGTGAATTCATTATTATATATAGCATTAGGAATTAAAGAGAGATTATATTTCAAACTAAACACAATTTTTACTTCGTATTATTACGAGACTAAAAAAAACAGTAATTAAGGATTAACGGTTTAAGTCTATCAAGAAGCGAACAGCTTATCAACATTCTAAAAACGTTTCGGTTAACCGAATCAAATGTGATTTTTATACTGATCAAATATACATTAGTCATGGTGTATTTTATGTACATCAAAATCATTTCTATGACCAAAGTTCAATTTGGCAACTTGGCACAGAAGAAGGATTTGTAAATAATGTGTTCAAAGCCTGTGTTCACTACGGCGGGACACAGACTCAGAATGGCCAAAAAATTGGATGTCTCTTGACGTCAAAAAACTCTTAAAAATTCCAATCATTAAATCTTCTATTAGATACCTTTTGTCAAAGCTTTTGCATTTAGTTCTCCTCTAATGTTAAAAATCAACGCACATTTAATATATTGTATGCATTTTTATTGTTTCACAACTTAATATACAATGCAAAAGGTAAGGATTTTTTTCTATTTTTTTCTGTATCAATATGCGTTTTCTCTAGAGCAGAGGTGTCCAAACTACGGCCCGCGGGCCAAACCCGGCCCGCCAAGTGATTTTATCCGGCCCGCGGAGGGTTTTAAAACATAATTATGTTTTCACCCAAACCTTTTCATTTTCATAAAGATATATCGAAAAACTACGTGGCCAACAAAATGGAGTTGTTGTACTTGACCAAACACAAATGTCTATCGCGCTGTTAAGTTATAAGACTAAATAAAAATATATATTTCGGTAACTCAAACATAAAAGAAATTTTATACGCATGTGAATTTTGACGATAAGCAGAGTCTTATTGTTTTGTTGTAAATAAAGCATCAGCAATTTCGAATAGTTCGCTTAAAGAAGCACTTAAGTATAAATTAACAAATATCGTTTTGATTTCGATAACGTTTTCATGGAATTATTGCTCGCGCACAGTAGCGTACCTAGAACTTTTGCCGCCCGGGACGGTCCCGTTGCTGCTGCGTATAGCCAGGCGCTCGTCGCCCGTCGGTGCAGCCCGAGAAGTATAGAAAATTCCGCCCCCAATATGTGCCACCCGGTACGGGCCGGTACCGTTGCGCTCGTATGCCGCCGTATTGTCGCCACAATATGATTACTCTTTGCACTCGTATGTCGCCGTATAGACGGCATATGAGTAGAAAGGGTAAACGTATTGTTACGTTCTTAGGGATTCGGAAACGGTCTGGGTACTGTTAATTAAAGAAAAGTTATGATTAATTAAATAAATACAAGATTTATTAAATATTAGGTTAATTAGATATAAATACAAGATTTATTATTGCGACTTACCAGCTAACTACACTAGAGTTATATTTATTTTAAGTGATATTTACTTATACTGCTATTTAACTATTATTTAACACCTTATTAACTACTATTTATTTGACACAGTTCTATATTTATTTATACCACTTAGGAATATCCACTTCTACTACATTTATTTATCATACCGCCTTGCGCGTACTGGATATAGACTCACTGCTCACTGGTTCTGAAGGTCGAATACTGAATGAATGAATCCCATCCCTGGACGTTTTTATAAGCCAAGTTGGTTCTAGAAAAGTTCCAGTCCAGTTCCAGTTCTAGATTAATCCAGACCAAATTTGAAGAAATTTGCTCGTAAATTCATTTCAATGTTTGGGACTACTTACGTGTGCGAACAAACTTTTTCTCGAATGAAGTATCTCAAATCGAAATATAGAGCAAATTTATCTGATGATCATTTGCAGTCATTGCTTATGATTGGTGTAACAAATTTTGATCCCAACTATAAAGACATTCTTCAACAACAACAACAAAAAAAAAACAGTTTCATCATTCGCATTAGAAGTTGCATGAAAATATTTCAATTTATATAAAATAATTATATAATTATACTTTGTTTGTTTAGTATTTTGTATTTTCAAGTTACAATAAAATAATATTAATTAATAGTATTTAATGCTACTTTACTCATAATGATATTTTTCAATTTGTATATACATGTGGCCCGTATAACATGGATCTAATTTCTATCCGGCCCGTGCCGCGAAAGGTTTGGACACCTCTGCTCTAGAGGATTCTTTATTGTTTGCTAGATTCCAATGATATCAAGAGAAGTTTGTTCCGCCTTGCTTGGTGGGGTTGTTCCTCTGCGGTCCCATTAAGTTTTCCTCATGGCCTTTGGCTAGGTTGGAATATTGCACAGTATTTCAGTTTTTAAAAAATGTCTTTCACAAACGAAAAGAAAATTGCAAATTTAATATATTTGAACTTTAATATTATTCTACATTTAGATTAGATTCAGTCAGTAAAGTCTCTGATATATTTATGTTCAATATCCCTCTATATGATTATTATCGATATGAGTTCCTTTTCCATTCTTTCAAAATAATCTTTTTTGTTGCATAGGAATGAGCAGTATGGTGAAACCTCCAGTTTTACGGTCACATTTCATGGTGATATGCCGCCAATGGTTTCAACTCAATTACTCTATGATGGAGAAGAAATATATTTAATGGTTGACATTCCTGACTCGAGCAACGACGTAAAACATTTTTTTTCCCTTTCATGTCTTCTTTATCCTTCTATTCTAGTTAATTGTAAAACATGTTTATAATTAGGTAAAATGTTTTAAATAACAATAACGCATGTTTATAACGAGGTAAAGTTAATCTTATTATAATAAAGTGTGTGTGTGTGTGTGTGTGTGTGTGTGTGTGTGTGTGTGTGTGTCTGTGTGTGTGTGTGTGTGTGTGTGTGTGTGTGTGTGTGTGTGTGTGTGTGTGTGTGTGTGTGTGTGTGTGTGTGTGTGTGTGTGTGTGTGTGTGTGTACAGATATAGTACTTTGCGGTTAAATATCGCTACTATCGGCTTTCTCTTACAATAATTCCTGTTTTCTCTGCATGTATTTTTCACAATACTTAATTCTGACAGAAAATAAAATTTAATAATATTTACAGATTATGAGAACAAAAATCAATCAATATTCTAAGTAAGACAAATAATTGGTATTTAAAGCTATCAAATGTAGCATGTGGCTACTTTAGGTGCGATAACTGCCTTTTAAGAAAGGGTTTTTTCAAAATTTATTTAGATTTTTAATTAAAAATTGAAGGAAATTTTAATGTTTTATCTCAAATGCGTCAGAGTATATAATATTATAGAGCACAAAACAGTTTGGTTCCACTTTTTTATTCTCATTCATTAACGAATTCATTTTTTTAAGATTCGAACAATTGGCTTTCTAGGTATGCCAATTTATTTCCATGTGACATTTATATATATTTCAAAGTTTTGGATATATTTTAAAACAAAACTTTTTAGAAACTCCATTCAGACATATGTGAGCAGAGACGATATTAAACATAGTTTTCGGTACATCACTACAATTGTCATCCTTTTTTAAACATTTAACATCACACCACACCTCCGTTTCTAGGGCTCGTATGGCCCCTTTCTGGTTTGGGATAGATGTAGGTAAATTTTATTTTTTTTAAAAATGACTTGACAATTAATTTGAAAGAAAGAAACAAATGACAAATGACGGAAATATATAGCATAGCAGAAATAATAAAAACTAGGGTGAAGAACATCTGGAGTACAATAAAATGCGGAGTGTATTAAATGATACCCTAACTAATTGATAAGGTTAATTTAATTGTAACAGTTTTCCATGATCAATTAGGAATCTAATCATATTTACGATTCTTTTTAAGAAGATAAATTACATAGAATTCAGAAAAAATTAGTTTGAAAATCAGATATATATTATTGAAGAGAAATCGTATAGTTTAAGGCTACAAAAGCCAATACCACTCAAGAGGCAATTTTAAGGTCTAAAAAATCTTTAAAAATATTGATGTTTTAAAGCATTTTTTAATGACTCATATCACTAAACGCTAAACTTCACATTATACAATACATATCTAAATGGTTTCAAAGATGTTTGAAGTTTTCTTAGTGCAATTAATCTCCAATTGAGAAGACTTGTTTTGTTATTTCTAATTTTGAAGTGATTTTGTATTCTTTAAGTAATAAATTAGAAATATTTTTATACGAATCAATTCTTTAGAAGAAGCAGTTGTTATTTTTCGCTATTCAAAATGTTTCTGTTTATATACTCCGTTCTTTTTGAGTTTCAATAACTATTTAACAGCATCTGTACCTTTTCGAGACTAACATTAGTTTTTATAAAAGGTTTTTTCTACTAAGAAACTTTTCAATTTGTTGTTTTGCTATTTATTACTTGTTTTCCTGTTGAGAAAGTACCATGACTGAAATGTTCTTGGATTATTATAAAATATAATGCTTTGAAGAGACTACAGATTAATGAAAATACCGAAAATCAGTTTTCTATCGTTACTGATGTAAGACTTTAGAACACATGAATTTTGAATGCATTTTTTAGCAAGTATAGCAAATAAAATTATTATACTCCCTCTATGAAACTATATTTATGGATATTGAAGATAAAAATCAGTGATATATGTCATGTGAACGCGAATGAATATGGTTTAAAAATTAATAATTTGAAAGAAATAAAAATACAGAATTGATTAAAAATAAAGGATTGGAAATAGTTATTGGTAAAATTATAATCAAATTTAAAATATACCAGAAGCAGTACATGCTTTAATTTTTTAGATTTTTTTTTGTCCTTGAGATTTGGAGCGAGAATGTACGCGTGTTTATTTTTTATTTATTTTTCAAAAGAAACTAAATTATTTTTTAAAATTGCAATTTCTGCCTGATATTGTATATGAAAATATAGAATGATTCATTTTGGGTTATCATGTTATGATAAAACATTTGAAATTTTGCAGGAATTCGCTTTTTCGTCAATAGACTCCATTAAATATAATCGGGAAAATTCAACTGTTATTTTGTTGACTAAAAATGTCTATCATGAAACTGGCTTATGTAATGATATAATGATTTACTAAATGGATTCATTTACCATGTCAAAAGGCTAAAACGGGCTACTCCTCAGATTTTGATTTATATTTTGTAATACTTCATAAGTACAGAATTATTTCATCGGTATTTTGTGTAAGAGGCACAGATTTTGTTAGTTAAATTATTTTTATTATTATTGTTAATTTTCTTGACCCGAAATTTTTGATAATCTGACGGTCTTCTAGTTTGATCTCTATCACATTATTGAATGCATATAGTACCAAAAATATAACTTCATAGTTTTATCATATATTAAATGTTTTATGAACTCAAGGGGATCTAAAAAGTGTAAATTCCTTAAAATCCCGACTTTGATTTTTTCTGCCATTGCTATAATTTCTCTGTACGACGTATACGAGAAAATAAATATGCTATTTTTTCATTACATTTTATTTCCTAAAAAGAAAAGGGAACTACTTACCCGCTTTTCCTGACTACACTGCGAAATGTATTACACATGCAGTATCGTGTAAATACAACCAGAAGTCGAAGGAAGAAAACTCCCATTATTTTTTTCCTTCTTAATTATTATTCTTTAGATTCTTAAAGCATTTAAAAATTTTGATATGTTTGCTTCTAATCGAACCCTATTCTTTCAAAGACCTGGCCTGAGTTAAAGTATACAAGCTGCTGTTGTTTTTTACGGCACTTGCCATTGCACAAACCCGCTGTTACGAAGACAGCGATTTAAGTCAATAGGTTGTGTCTCTTGTTGCTTTAGTTGCACCAACCAGGGCCAAGAGTAACTTTGCCACTCACGCGTCACAACCCTTTTTATGGGTGGACTTCATTCATGCATTTTCATTTACATATTGTAATTTAGACTCGAATCAGAGAACGATTACCTCTGAACCAATTGTATTACTCTCGACATGGAGAATTTTGTGACAGCGACAGATTTAGATGCGCCAGTCACCATCACACACGGGGAATCTTCGATTTGCGGGTTCAAACTCGCAACCTAAGGGATACGACTCCAACGTCTTACCAACCAGGCTATCCTGACCAGTAAAGCATACAAGTGGTGGCCAAATGAATAAGCGAATAGCTTTTAATGTTTCAAGGTGAAACAGTAGCCGTATTTTTAATCAGAAATATTTATAAACTTTAAAAATAATAAAGTGTTTTTCTCAGCCAGAACAGGAGGAGGGACCAGAGCAAACGGCTGACGTAGGAGCTGCTTCGGCGACATCGGAAACAGATGGGAACGATGGCGAAACTGTACCGAACAGCAAAGATAGGGATAAGCCAAAGGCGGACATGGAAGGAACACAGCTGAAGAACGATAAAGAAGACCACGTGAACAATGATGTTCCGGCTAACAACTAACATACAGCTGCATGAAAAATTTACTTGATTAATTTTGTTGTAATTTTAAAATAAAAAGGGCGTTAAAAAATGCCAATGGTCTGACATTGAGTTTTCAATTACTTCGACTTTTAGTACACTATGACCTATAAGATGAACCCAATCTTAATAGCAAAAGTTTTTCTAGGTAAATAAATTTCTTACTTAACATAACTTATTAATTTACTCACTTGATTTCTTGGATATTCTTTCAATGTTTTCTGCTTCTAATTTTTTCATCGGTTGATAATTTGTTCCCTTTTTATTAGAGGATTTAACAAATCATATATCGACTTTAAATATATGAATTTATGAAACTTAAAGATTAACATAATGCTTTAATTTTTGTTTGTACTTGATATTGGTGCACATGAAGGATTTTGAAAAACAAAAAAATTACAGAAATCAATTCATAAGCCAAAATTAGGTAACAAAATGAAAATTTTTGATAGAACTATATAAGCATGCTGGATTTTTGTTGTTGTTGTTGTTGTTGGTATGCTCTGTAATTCCCTTCGTTAATTGAACTTTAGCTATAAAAACATTTACAAAAAGCGAAAATCTTTGAATTCTGTTGTTGTTGTTGGTAAGCTTTGTAATTCCCTTCGCTAATTGAACTTTAGCTATAAAAAACATTTACAAAGAGTGAAAATCTTTGAATTGAAGTGCATAGTAATTCACACATCTGATTCAATAGCTGGTCTTCTTTTAACTTGTGCCTTAGTTAATCAGCACAATCCCTTACCGATGCCATCCACAAAACGATGTACAAAGTCAGAGATAAGACTTAGTTTGAATATTTTAAAAGAAATAAATGATGAAATGAAAATACTATAAAAAGACTGAATAAGTGTAATATAATGCTTCGAAACGTTCAGACCTTCGCCGAAAAACACCAGCAAGTGTGTTCTTCCCTTAACTTTCTCGTATAGTCTCCAATAAAGGCCTTATCTTCCACATAAAATTATAGATCTTGTCTAGGTTATGGACGTTGTAGAGATGTCAAGAGATTGACTGGATTGCCCACCAGATGGCGGGCTAGGAGTTGGTAGTGGTTGTGCTGTTGAGAGTTGATGAGGGACGTGTGAGTACGAAGGCGGAAAAATGTTGCTGATCTTTGATATGTGTGTATTGTGATTGTGTTAATTTTTTCCGTATTAAATGTTCCTGTGCCGTGACGTCTTAAGCTACCAAATAAATATTGATGTCAGAAATACGTCTCATCATTCCCCCACGACACTACAGCGTCTTGCATGGTATTTCCAAGCAATAGTTACGAAATATTGATATATGAAGAGAATGTAGCATGTGATATGCGAAAATATGTATTAGTAGTGTTTTTTTCTGACAAATAATCAAAATTTGACACAATTTGTCACAAAACCACCGACCAGATTTCATACATTCGAATTCATAGCTTATTGAATTATCGCGTTTACTTGCTTCTGAAAGTACAAGCTGTAAGACGATCAATCCCTAGGTAGATTTGGTTTCACATTTGATATACATATACACTTTAGATGCTAAATCTATGCAGAAAATTTTATTTCATATATTTAATTTGTCTTTCTTTTACTGCATAGATGTAGAAGCTTCCTTTTGTAGTTGTCTTCTTAATTTACATTCGATCAACCGGAAAAACAAATTTTATCTCAATATATTTTGTTCAAAATTTGATAGAAATTTAAGATGAAACAAGTCACCAGGTCATCATTACAACAAAATAACAAGTACATCGTTAGTAAAGACAATAAGAAAATAGGCGAAAATTTAAAAATACTTTGAAATACTGTTGCTATTAAATACATTTTTCAATATATTTCAAGGTAAGGAGAAGAGAACGGAACAAATTTATGAAGGATACTCAGATGTTTTATGATATAATTATACTACTGGAATTCAGATAGTATCTAGTTGAATATGGTACGATTTTACAAAGTACTTATTTGTAACTAATAAATTTTTCATTTAAAAATGTTATAAAGACACTACTATAAATTCTATATTTAGCAATATAATATAGATGCTATCATTTCATATTTATTTTGTTTTAACTGAAGTGATCACACATTTCGAATAAATTTTACAATATAAATATTATTTTTTTATTAACTATTGCGTGTGTTTGAAGGAAGTGGCCACAAAATTCAGATAATTTAGTTTATATAACTTTGGTTTTGATTTCTTGTACTCATTATCATTCAATATTTTATGAAACGTCTTACTTCGCATTTTATTTATTTAAAGTAAAATAAATTAATTTTAGGGAAAAAAATTAAAAATTGATAAAGAAAAATGCAAAATAGTACAAAATCAGTTACGGGTAGATATAAAATATTTGCTTTTGAAAACTTCTCCTTAACTTTTATTACATATAGATTATTAAAAAATTATTAAATTTATCACACTACAAAGAGCCCTGTTAAGTAAAAGTAAATTCCTCAATCTCTTTATATAAGTATTTTAAATTTCGTAAATTAAATCAAAGTTAAAATGCAAATAATTATTTTGGGAAAACAATGGCCTGTTTAATGTCTATTTTTTAAAAAACTTAATATCCATAATTTTTTCCAACTTATCTTAACTATGAAAAAAATGTATTTTTTAAAACTTTAAATTGTATTTTTAATTCAAAGTCAACCTTAATGAAAAAACCGTTTAGCTAAAAAGGCAAATTCTGACAATTTTGAATTAAACACGCGTTGACATAATCTGCATTTTCACCTCAGTCTCTAGGGTAAGAAATCGTTTGCATTAACTCAGAAGATTGTTGTTCAAAGTTGAAGGTAAAGGTAAAAAGAAACAAAGTAAAAAGGGTTTGAAATATATAAAGCGTGTAATTAGAAGTGGTTTGTATCATATGATGATGTTTATCGATAGCTGAATTTGATTTTGCTAAAATTTGTAGTGCATTAGCTAAAGACAATCAACATTATTTCCACAACATTAATTATTATTCTAATCACAGGCGAAAAACATGATATAATAACAATTCTAAGTAGCTCGTTATGCCGTATAACATAATAAAATTTAGACAAACAATATTGCAATAACGTTAACCGTTAATTTTTTGCTATAATTACCAACTTATTTTTCTGTTGCTATAAATATTCTAAAAACAAATTATAATAATCATTTCTAGGATGAAAAAAATGCAGTAAATTTCCGAATTCCTTACACTTTTGTTTTGATCGCATCTTGAGATTCGGAACCGGGATTTTCGATTTGCAAAAGTAATCAAATAAACCTGCGAGTTTTCGAAAGTCGGGTCTTTGATTTTGATTATGGTAACTGTGTGCTTGGTTCAAAAGGAATTTCGGGGACACTGTAGCTCGGTAAGATCTCGGCTTCAGAAGTGGAGGGTTTCAGGTTCGAGACCCGATTCCACCAAACATCCATCCTGTAAGGGTTTCTTCCGCTGGTGGGATGAAGAAAGGGGGCACAAGTTCAGGTGAAGTCTTTGTCATCTAGCTAGAGTTTAAAATTATGACGTCCGTTCTGATACAGTCCATGTTGCTTTAAAAGGAAACGTTGATATAAACTTAACATATTTAACTTTAAAAAGTGGTATAAAAGGACCTTTTATTATTGGAATCATCTGCTATATTGGTATATCTATATCACTTTAGCCGCTACGCTAGTTTAGATGGTTACCTTTTTATTTTAAGAAATGGAATGAATACAAAATTTGAAAGGTGAAATATTGTGCCTATGACAGAGTTTCAAACAAATGCTGCTTTCATATAAGATTAGAAAACAAGAATTATGCTTGCAATAAAGAAAATATTTCCTATTGGTGGAATACTGAGAGTAATAGCGTCAGTGAAAATCGGAAAACACGAAAAGGAATTCTTGCCAGAGACAAAACATATCTTATTGCTTCTCTTCTATATTTTCTCATATCCCGAAAATTTCTTAGATACCAAAACAATTTTGTAACATCGTGTATAAATACGCATTGTTTTTCAGTTAATAAAAATTTCGACACTTAAATATATCATATTATATTTATTATCGGTAAGTGAGAAGTATAGCCGAATTTGGTTCTTGCACAAATAAACTTCAACCTCAAGTATATTGCATGACCAATTTCTTCACTTAATGGATGTTCAGTTAATCGTCTTCACCAAAAGATGGTTAATAGTATGAAACAAAAAAAAAAATCCGATTTCTGCAGTAGTAAAATGTCTATTTTAGAAAGAAGTATGAAACTAATTTACGAATGCTAAGGCGCTTTAAATTTACAAAATTACTAAAGAAAGTTAAAACTATCGATATTATGTTGCTTGTTACTTATGACACTTATACAAGTCGGTTGATGAATTTCTTTATTTTAAGCCGAATTTTTGTGCAGTAACCTCTGAGTGTAAAGATCCCTGGTCCCTCAAGGGCAGAAATCTGAATTCTAGCTCATAATTCTCATACACTCGCTGAATAATAAGCTGAGATTTCGTATTATCATATATCTTCATAAAATATTGGCTGATGATTACGCTGACAAAAATAGAGTAAACAATAAAGTTTAAATAGGGCAATTTTGTTCGATATAGAATTTTCAGTGGTATTTTTTTTTCAATATTGTGCAATAAATAATTTGTGCAACGATAAAGAATTATTCTAATTAATTTTTAAGCTAATTTTTTAATTAAATGATTTTTTAAACTATATCTAATATTTTTACGTCAGAATTTTACTGTGCTTTAAAAACTTTAGTATAGACGTTATTATATAATAATTTTGACGTGTTTGTAAATATTCGTTGGTCTTCAGTAGTCAAAATATTGTTCAAAACTTTCAAAAATATTGTATATTGCTGTACAACTGAGTTTAAAGTGAAAGGGCAGGAAGAGAGTAAAAAACTGTCGAACTTTATGGAAAATTATGAAAAATTCTATTAATAGCATAAAATTTGAAAATTTTAAATGAAATTTACATTATGTTTTCATAGTACAATCCAAACCTTTCAGTTATATACTCGAATAAATTTTACAATATAACTAATTCCTTCATTATTAGATATAAGTTAAAAAATCATTAAGATGATTTTGATGATATGATCCACGGTATCTAGGATTCTGATAATGATGCATGATATCTAGGATTCTAATTTTATTTTGAAATGGACATAAAATTGCAAACAAAATTTTTCAAACTAGCGAAATATTAATATTATTCTAGCTATTTTTGGTTCTTCTGCTTAGATAGTGCCTGTTAATTTCAACGGGAGATGGCGCTGTACAAAGTGAATATCCGTTCTGTTGATTATTTATGATGCTCTAACACGACACATATGCAATATAAATAAATTCAAAATGATTTAATTTTTTCTTCAGCTTTGTGTTTTCATTTTCAGATGCAAAAACATATATTTAATTAAAAAAATATTGCTTTGATTTGATTTGATTTTATATTTTGTTCCCATCATGTTATATTGAAAGAAATATCTTGAAATGTTTTAACTGCGTGAGCCATGCCATTGTCGATTTTTCAATTCAATTGAATTGGAACTTATGCAATTGTGGAATTTTCAAAATTAAGTGTGGAATATTGAAAAGTTAATGTAAATTGTAATGATTTTCAAGTTATAAATATGGAGAATTTACTTTTAACGCCCGATGAACAGAGATTGGTCTTAAAGCTAAAAAATATTATACAACGAAGATATAATGTAAGCATCCATATGCCTGATTATGTGTCCTCTTGTGACCACGATGTAGTTGTTGCAACGGTATATGGAGGAAAAATTGATCTAGTAAAGGTGAGAGTATTTTTAAAAATTGATTTAATATCTTGTTCTAAATTTATTAACTATTCATGTATTGTGAGTTGGTATGCATAGTGACCAAATCCTATTAAAGTGGATAATTCCGCTCATCTAAGGTGTTTTGCAGTATTGACTTGAATAAATTTTTACTTACTACTTTAAAGATTTTTTTAAAGTACGGTCATTAAATGTATAGTGAGTTTTGTAATTTCTTTTTCTCCAACCAATTTACTTAAAAGTCAAATTTTTTGGGTAAAATCTTTGCTTAGTGTGTCCCTTAATCTCGCCAAAATGTGCCTACGTTTGGTTCACATTGGCGACATTTGCGCCTGAATAATGGAAAAGTACCAAAAATTGCAAATGCTCTATAATTATTGGAAAAAATATTTAAAAAAAACTACGAATTCATATTTTTCATCTATTGTGTTAGAATTAGATTTGAACGAGAAATAAACAAAATCCAAATGTAGGAAATTTTGACTGTTGATTGAATTGTTAGCATTCTAATTTATAATTCAAAATTATAAAACAGTATAGTTACGATGTAAGCATATTGCTTATTTGTTCCTGTTACTTATTAGGGCTATAGGTTTATAGATATAACCATTATTTGATGGTGTATCTTAAAAAAAAATGTATTTTGTTTAATATATTCTTGGGCCATAGCCACTTTTTGCTGAATAGAAGTAATCTTGTGGTTTTGAGTTACTCAGTAATATGATGTAGTAACATTTCTATTGGATGAATAATTTGATACTATTTTAGATTTCCGAGTTCCTAAAAAATGGAAGGTGTTTAAAATTCCTAGACGCAGATGAATTGACGATGATGAAAAGGATCAGAATATTAATTTATGACTGGCTTAAGAATATTAATTGTTGTTGGAGAAATGTCATCTGCAACTATGATTTTGAAAATGGGTGGAATTTACATTGATAAAAAGGATCAGAATGGAATCATTATGTTTAGACCAGGGCTATAATTCTTTATTAAAAGATGTAACATGCAATTTATTCAAATATTTGGAAGAGTATATTTTGATAGAAAATGTTTAAACAAATTATATTGTTCTTGGTAGTATAATTTTTGTTACATGAAGACATAATTTTTTTTTTGTTTAACTATGTCTTTTTATACTGTATTATCATATCACCCATTATAATTATTATGAATTTATCTTAAATAATTATAATTTTGATTAGAATTTTATACAAAAAAGATTGGACCAGATGAAACAAAGACATGAGCAGAGAATTACAGTTGAGAATAATGTCACCACTATAACTCTTTCTGATAGTGATTCTAATACTTCATCTAAATCCTTGGAAATGCAACCAAAACGTAAAAAAAGGCAAAAGAGACGATCTAAGAAAAGATGTGCTGCAAATAAAGAATCAAATGATTTGTCTTCAACAATACTCATAGAAGATAGTGGAGAATCAGCAGATGAGGATTATGTAAGTTTCGGTTTGAAATTAATTTTCTTCTATGCTTTTTTAAATTGAGAAACTCAAAGCCTTTATTGTAAGTAAATTCAGGTTATTATATATTATTTGCTTATATTTAAGATGTTTGAATTAACTCAGCTAACTCTAATGCAATTTAGCATACCAGTGAAATATTTAATGTATGTTTTTATAATATTGTTATTATTATATCTTAGGCATTTTTAATATATATACTCCCTCTATGATAATACATTGTGTTATATGTTGCAATTTTCACTGTGTACAAAAGATTCAGACTATTGCTATTCAAATTATATCAGGATAAATATTTTGTTGTTTATATCTGGTGATGAACTAGTTATATTTCTAAATTATATAAATGTTAACTTTGAGTAAGTTATAATTTTTTGCTTAATGCTTGCTTATTACTTGCAGTTTTTATGCTTTGCTTAATGCTTGCATTTTTTATGTCTTTAATGTTCTCGTATATAAGTATTTAGAACAAATTACCTGTATTTAATATTTTGAAAGAGATGATTATACATGTTTTAATTATGTAAGTGAAATATTTTTTGTATCATTAATTTATTACTTCTGTAAGAACTTACATTTATCATTATTTGCATGAAATTACAGAAATTAATATTTTTCAACGGTAAAGTGTTTGAATTTTTTTTTGTCTGGTGTTTGATTCTGACTTTACTAATTTGTTGCAGATAATGTATTACGATTCATCGATGAAATTTATAGTTTTTAGAAAGTTGATAAAAGTTAATTTTATGGTTTTCACTCCATAGCCTGAAGGATTTAACAGAATTTAAATAACTATTGAAAATATTGAAAATCTGAATAATACAAAATTTAAATATGTTTATAACAACATTGAGAAATTGCTAATTTTATTGAAACATATTTGAAGTAGCAGTAATATTTAAATCATAGTTAACAAAAATTAAACAAAATAGAATATTTTGCACCTGTCAGATATTTACACCAAATCTAAAATGCCTGAGGACATTTTGTAACAAATGTAATGTAGCATGTTACAAATCTTTACTGTTGCTTACCACCATACTTACTTCCATTGAAATACATTTTTATGGCCAACTCTCTTGGATGCTGATTATATAGAGGATCTGTGCTCTCTTGGGATGAGGAGGTGGCTTGGGGGCAGCATGGATAATACTGGAGTTTCGTTGATGGGTGGTAAATAATCCTTGATCCTTCAAGAACTTCGATGACTTACTCCAGAAGCTATAAAAGGCCAGCTATCCAAGCCAAAGTCAGTCATATAATTATATAGTTGGATCAGTCCAGTGATGCACAAGTATTGAATGGAGTTGAAGTGATTGGAGAAATTGAGCTATGTGATGAGTCTTAAAGATAAGGATTGAAGCAGCATCGAGTTGTATGTGGAGTAGCCAGTCGCATATTAGTGAGTCAGCAGTTAAGTACAGTTAAAATGAGGAAATAGCGAAGAATAGCAGGTGTTTGAAAGAGACGTTAGTGACATGGCTACATAGATTCCCATCACCTGCTGAATTCTTACTGGTTATTTTGGATGATGTGGTTATGTTTACTAATAACTATTTGTGGGCTACTGTGTATTGCTTTTGTGGATCTTGGTTATGTTTTGTTGTCCAAGTATTTGTTTTTTCTGTTAATAAACATTGTTATTGAGGCCGGTTGATTGTTATATCATATACCTATTATAAGCAAAGTCTATGACTTAACAGATTTAATGGAGCGATTTCTGTAACAATTATATGTATGTATGCATGTAATAAAGGTATACGTGTCTGTGGTGTAATAAAGGTATGTGTGTATGTGTAATAAAGGTATGTGTGTGTGTTGTGTGTGATAAAGGTATGTGTGTGTG